>CM060322.1:172689-200189 GCA_030674155.1 Stramonita haemastoma
CGCAAGAATAAAGGACACTATATATGATAAGGTAATAAAATGCACTCTTTCGGAAGACAAAAATCAGAAGTCACAATAAAAAAATTTTGATTATGGAAAAAAAGAAAAGCGTTAGTAGATAAGGAGCAAACAAGAGAACAAAATGAAATAAACAACCGAAAACATCAATCCACCACTATCTATCAAAAATTGTACATGTAATATAAATCATACATTTGGATAAAAGGGGAATTTTTTTAAAAACTAGCATCCTTATTGGAGGGGGGGGAGACATACTACCAATAAAATTATAATAAAAAAAAGAAAAAAAAAGCATAAAACATCCTAGATGTTTCAAAAAAATACGTATAACATTTTTTTTTCAATCGGATAATGTTTTACACACACTCACACTCACTCACGCACAGACACACACACAGACACACACACACACACACACAGACACACACACACAGACACACAAACACACTCTCACACACATACACACACAAACATACACTCACACACACACACACTCACACACACACACTCACACACACAGACACACAAACACACTCTCAGACACACATATACACACAAACATATACTCACACACACACACACAAACACACACATACACACACACTCACACACACAGGCACACACAAACACACACATACACACACACTCACACACACACACATACACACATACACACACACTCACACACACACATACACACACGCACGCTCGCACACACACACATACACACACTCACACACACACACACACACACACACACACACACACACACACACACACACACACACACACACACACACACACACACACACACACACACACACACACACACATTTTCACCGGTTCTGACCGTTTCATCAATAAACTTCATTCTAAGGAAAATATATGCCTCGAATTCTAAGTAAAATCATAAAGGATACACGAATACTCTATCCGCTGTAAGGCACATATTTTGGGATATATATACCCTAATATCATATCAATCTTATGATTACATCATAAAATTTATGTTTCTAATTATATATGTGGTAATGGACAAAGTTATTCAGGTTTTTGTGGGTTTGTTTTTTTAACGATCATTAGTTAAAATTTCACATAACATCAATTACATTCGTCACACATGATTATCAAAAAGGGAGTACAAGATATGAATAAAAATGGATGGTAATAGGTGAGACATTCACAGAGAGAGAGAGAGAGAGAGAGAGAGAGAGAGAGAGAGAGAGAGAGAGAGAGAGAGAGAGAGAGAGAGAGAGAGAGAGAGAGAGAGAGAGAGAGAGAGAGAGAGAGAGAGAGAGAGAGAGAGAGAGAGATTGTAAGTGTAGGCTACTGATAAGGATGCTAGATATCTTTATTATATAACAAGTGGGATAGTGAAAATCAGTCTTAAAAATCAACTACAATCATACAATGGTAAGATACATGTGAAACATTTAAACGCGCACACACACACACACACACACACACACACACACACACACACACACACACACACACACACACACACACACACACACACACACACACACACACAGGGGGGAGAGGGGGGAGTGTGGTTTTTTATTTTTGATCTTTTAAGTGGTTTAGGAGGTGATTTTTGAAGGTTGTTAATGATTGGTGCTGTTTAATTGAATCAGGAAGGGAGTTCCACAGGGTAGGACCTGAGTATAGTAAACTAGAGAGAGAGAGAGAGAGAGAGAGAGAGAGAGAGAGAGAGAGAGAGAGAGAGAGAGGGAGAGAGAGAGAGAGAGAGAGAGAGAGAGAGAGAGAGAGAGAGAGAGAGAGAGAGAGAGAGGGCAAGGCAAGGCAAGGCAAGGCAAGGCAAGGCAAGGCAAGGCAAGGCAAGGCAAAATTCTTTTTTTCGAGGATAATAGATAAGCACACATGTGCTTTTTTACATCCAGTCCCTGCCCCTTTCAGGGATAACATCAAGATAAAAAGACAGCCTCAACTAAAACAAGAACAATTATAATGATCCAATTACCAAGAGCAAACCATACCAAGTATCAAACAACAGGTAAGAAATAAGACAGAGATACAATATTAAGGTAATGTTATGAAAAAGGCACTCATTCAGAAACGAAAATAAAAGTAAGATTCAGGGATGATTTTGATTTGAATAATAAACAAGCAAACAAACAAACAAAAAAACAAAAAAATAATAAATAAATAATTAATTAATAAAAAAAAACAAAAAAATGAAATAAAAAATAAACAAACAAACAAACAAACAAAACAGAGAAGAGAGAGAGAGAGAGAGAGAGAGAGAGAGGAGAGAGAGAGAGAGAGAGAGAGAGAGAGAGAGAGAGAGAGGAGAGGAGAGAGAGAGACAAGGCAAGGCAAGGCAAGGCAAGGCAAGGCAAGGCAAGGCAAGGCAAGGCAAGGCAAGGCAAAGTCTTTTATTCGAGGATAATAGATAAGCACTCGTGAGAGAGGGGAGAGAGAGAGAGAGAGAGAGAGAGAGAGAGAGAGAGAGAGAGAGAGAGAGAGAGAGAGAGAGAGAGAGAGAGAGAGAGAGAGAGAGAGAGAGAGAGAGAGAGAGAGAGAGAAAGAGGTTGAAGGGAAACAATTCAGCCATTAGAAAATGCATATTTTAACGTTGTGCTCTCCCATTGCTCTCATGGTGTGCGCACATGTAGAAGAGACACTGCACTTTGCAGTGCTGCATCACATTGTACGAAATTAATATTTCTTGTCAGTTGCAGGACTCATCAATGCCTACACTGTACCATGCTTCCTTCCGACCAAATTGCCCCCGTGACAGCGGGATAGCCATTTTCGGGGCAGCGGTGTCGCCACAATTCAGACGCCACACACATGGAAAATGGTTGCCAAGCTTGTATGCAAAGGGTAGGGCAGGGCCTTGGTGTCGTGGGCGCCGTAACAGTGCAAAAGTGCGGGTGCCGTGGGCCCGAAAGTGACGTTTTCCTCACATCTTTTGCTTCTTTTTCAGATTATGCATAGGGGGGTGGGTATGCGTTGGCGCGTGGCCGAGCTCGCTGGTGTTCGTAGGTGCGTTTGGTGGTGTGCGCGCGTGTGGCGGAGACCCTGCGCTTTGCTGTGCTGCATCACATTGTACGGAATTATTATTTGTTGGCAGTTGTAGGGGTCATCATTGCCTAAACTGTACCATGCTTCCTTCCGACCAAATTGCCCCCGTGAAAGCGGGGTAGCCATCTTCGGGGCAGCGGTGTCGCCACAAATCAGACGCCACACACATGGGAAATGGTTGCCAAGCTTGTATGCATAGGGTAGGGCAGGGCCTTGGTGTCGTGGGCGCCGTAACTGTGCAAAAGTGCGGGTGCCGTGGGCCCGAAAGTGACGTTTTCCTCACATCTTTTGCTTCTTAAGTTAGAAATATGGAGTGGAGCAGGACTGGGGTATGTAGTGTATATCACCCCTTTACGTACATAAATGGCTGTGTTAATTTTGCCAGTGGTATCAGCCTGCTGATGGATAGGAGGATAGAAATAACCAGAGATTTTAGGTAATTTTTCTCTTGTTATGTTTTGGCGACTGAATGGCTAGGATTTCATATTCATTTTCTGCAAAATGTTGTACAAGATTATCACAGTTTCTGTTCAGTGATCGACAATTCCATTGGAATATTTGAATACCTTTTCCCATTATAAACTGATTGCTTATAAGTGGATAAATAATACTAGAGTTTACTTTAATTTAAACATAGACATAAACAAACAAACAAAAAAGATCTGACCGAAACTGTCTAAAAGTTATAAGAAACTGATCAATCAATCTATAAAACAGTATTTGAATACAATGATAAGATATAACGAGGGAAAATACTTTCTAACAATTATGCAATAGATTAAATAACTTTGAACTGAGAACAAACTGAAAAGTCAGTAATGACGGAACACAAAATTCCTCAGCAGGAAAAGACTTGAAATGAGAGAATAGTCTGCTATATACTCAGGGGCGAGGAAAAGTTGGTGCATGGCGATGTCAGTTAATGATACACAGGCCAGTCATAGAAGGCATCGTAGTTGGAATACATGCTTCTGTAGGGGTAGACAGGGTAAGACTGGAGACGGTGGAACCTGTGTGAGTGAGATGGTTTCAGGGGAGTTTTCCAAAGAAGATGACGAACGTGCCTCCCTATATTGCCTGCAAGGATGCTGGAACCTCTTGCACTAGGATGGATGCCGTCTCTAAGATGGTATGGATGAAAGTTGGTGTTTCTAACAAAGGTGATGTTGTCTACCTCAAATAGTTCAGATGTGACCACGGCATTAAATAGCTGTCGTTTCACTTCTAATTGGGAATCCTTAACGGCAGTAACTTTGCTGATAACGAATCGTGACTGGGGATTATTCTTGGCCACATCTCTGAGGATGGTGACAAAGGTTTTGTGTGTGTGTGTGTGGGGTGTGTGTGTGTGTGTTGTGTGTGTGTGTGTGTGTGTGTGTGTGTGTGTGTGTGTGTGTGTGTGCGTATGTGCGTGTGTGCGTGTGTGCGTGTGTGCATACGTGCGTGTGTGTGTGTACGTGAGTGTGGGTACATGTGTGCACATGTGTGTGTGTGTGTTTGGTGTATGTGTGTGTGCGTTTAGTGTGTGTGTGTGTGTGTGTGTGTGTGTGTGTGTGTGTGTGTGTGTGTGTGTGTGTGTGTGTGTGTGTGTGTGTGTGTGTGCGTGTGTGTGTGCGTGCATATTGTGTGTTTTTCAAGTCAATTTCAGCATGTATGTGTCTGTTTTCTCCCAAACAAAAATCAAGGTAACTTACTCAGGGGGTGATAAATGGGTTTATGAACTCCCTGAAGAAAGGGCACAATGTGGTACGCTGACACAAATGGACACTGTTGGTTTGCATCATACAGCCACCAAGAACGTGCAAACGTTCGCCAATGCTGAAAAAAACATGAAAAAAATACAACCATGACACACAAGTAAAGAAGAGAAAATTGAGATGAACTAAGAAAAAAATATAGTATAGGATAAAGAAAGCTGTAAAGTGTAATATATACCCAAATTCAAAAGAATAGAATAAACTTCACAAAGTATTTAATACACAAATTGTTTTGTTTCAAATGTGAATGAGTGATTGACTCTTTGCAAAAAGATTACAAAATTGAATTATACTAATTTATACAACATTATCAACACTACTAGTACTATGACAAAAGTGAAAACCTTGAAGACTATTTTACTAAAGATCATAATGTAAGATGCCTAAGGAAAACTGACAAGTTCTTTGAAAGTTACTGTTGTCTACAGATCATAATTCTCAGTACAGATCTGTCTACCTGATATCTTAGTACTTTGTTGAAAATAAACAACAAACAAAAACAGTTCAATACAATCAACTTAAAACAGATTAATTCTGATAGTATACTACTTACTAGTAAAAATATGCCTGCATGAAATGAATAAATGTGTTTGGGAAAAAAACAACCTTATGCATGTAGCAATCTACAGGTACACCTGTGTTAATGGGTGTTTCTATTTCTGTTGTCTGCAAATGATCACTTACATAAAATTTTTAAAATACTGTTCATTTTCACAGCAAACATACAATAAACTGTTAACTGTTTACATACATGTACGCATGCATGCATGTGCATGCCTCTGTGTCAGTGTGTGTGTGTACACATGGTGTGTGTGTGTGGTGTGTGTCAATGTGTGTGTGTGTGTGTGTGTGTGTGTGTGTGTGTGTGTGTGTGTGTGTGTGTGTGTGTGTGTGTGTGTGTGTGTGTGTGTGTGTGTGTAGTAGTAGTAGTAGTCTTCAATTTTACGTCCTTCCACATAAAGTGATACCGGACAGGGGGGGGGGGGGGGGGGGGGGAGGGGGAGCATAATAAAATTAAAATATAAAAAAAAATATATATATATATAAATTTTAAAAAATAAAAAAGGAAGAAGAAGAAGAAGAAAAATGGATGAATGAATAGAATCAAAGATGGGAAATATATGCAAATATAACAATAATAATAATTTTTTTTTTTAAAAACAACAGAAAAACAAATACAAACACACAATAAACATATAGAATAATAAAACTAATAAAATATTTAATATCAAAATGTTGATAACATAAAGAGAGAAAGGGAGAAAAAGACAAGGATAATGATGAGGGATATATGCATTAAAGTATATACTTAAATATTTATTTTTTATTTTAAAAAGGAAATCTGGGTGTGTGTGTGTGTGTGTGTGTGTGTGTGTGTGTGTGTGTGTGTGTGTGTGTGTGTGTGTGTGTGTGTGTGTGTGTGTGTGTGTGTGTGTGTGTGTGCTGTGTGTGTGTGTCTGTGTGTGTGTGTATTTTGTGCAAGTTCGTAATTGTGGTTGAAGTTATTCTCATTACATAAGGCGAAACTGTATGCTAAACATTAAATTAACAGGGAAGAGTAAAATTCAAAATAGAACAATGATGTAACTATAGCAAAAGCCCTATGGGACTTAACAATAAACCCTTAGCAATAGAAAAAACACTAACTTGACATCATCCAGAACTTGTTCGAGGGAAGTTTCGGTAAAACTAGGTAAATAAGGCTTTAAAGTCTTGCATTCAAGTACAATATGGGTATTGAAATATTATTGTTTCCACATAAGCATTTAACATCCTTACTAAATTTTGTGACAAAAGCGTTTAATCGGATTCTAAAAAATAACGCCTGAAGCTGTCTTTCTCTGACCACATTTGTATAAATCTTTGACTGATGTATACTTTTAAAGACACTTTTTATCTGGTTGGAACCCATTTTGCAAACTGTTCTCTTTTGTATTATTTCATTAAACTTGCTTAAGGATGCTTGTTCTAACAAATGATATCCTTCTTTGATAGATAAAGGAATATGTAGCTCACTGTTTCCACTTCTATTGCTCGCACCTCTCTTAGCAGCCCAATCAACCCATTCATTACAGTACAATCCAATGTGTGAAGGAACCCAAAGAAGAGTAACAAATATGTCTCTTAAACTTAGAAGGTGGACTGTGTGTTTTATATCTATATAAGTTTTGAATGATTCTTGTAATCTGCAGATTTTATGGCATATAAAACTGATTTAGAATCCACACAAAGTAAGACATGGAAAAACCAATATGGGTTATCTAGCACATATGTTAAAGCCATTAAAATTGCAACCAGTTCAGCTGTAAATATTGACAGATTTACACCTATAAAATATGATTTTTCTACTTTGAGTGCTGGTATAACAAAAGCTGAACCAGCTTGGTTATTATTCAGAAGTGAACCATCAGTGTACACTTTAAGATAACTACAGTAGTTGTCATGAATATATGATCTAACAGTGGCTGCCAAAACATTAGGATTTTCATCCTTCTTCATGTCTGTGTAATTGATATCAAAATGTGCCTGATTCATCTCCCAAGAAGGGCAAGGTGGAACCATTTTCTGTGAATCTACATTCCTTTTATCAAGTTTAGATTGCTCGTAAAGGTCCGCCACGTATGTACCAATAGTTGTTAAAGAGCGTATTTGCTGTGCTTGTTTTGGAAAAAGAATATCAGATTTTACTTTAACGTCTTCTGATGCAAAGTTTTTGGGTGTGGAAGTTCTCAGTACATATTTGGCGCATGCAAGTTTTCGGTATTCATCTAACGGAAGTATTCCAACTTGTGTGTGTGTGTGTATGTGTGTGTGTGTGTGTGTGTGTGTGTGTGTGTGTGTGTGTGTGTGTGTGTGTGTGTGTGTGTGTGTTGTGTGTGTGTGTGTACAGTACATGTGACAGCATGTGAGTGTGTGTTGTATGTATGTATAATATGTATGTATAATATGTATGTATGTATGTATGTATGTATGTATGTATGTATGTATGTATGTATGTATGTATGTATGTATGTATGTATGTATGTGTGTGTGTGTGTGTGAGTGTGCGTGCGTGCGTGCGCGCGCGCGCGCGCGCGCGCGCGTGTGTGTGTGTGTGTGTGTGTGTGTGTGTGTGTGTGTGTGTGTGTGGACTGTGACAGTCTGACACATTTCCTCAAATTTTGTCATAACTTGTAATATCATTATCATGCGCATGCATAAATGTATGCATGCTTGCCTGTGTGTGGCCAGACCATTATCTCTCACGTGCATTTGTATTTGACATTACATGTATTGCAGTTAAACATTTATAAATTAGTTATGAAATCGTTGTGTTGAAAATGGAAACTAGACACGACGATCTGGTGAGAAATCTACTAATAGCCAACGAAATTATCGTCAGATTGCATTGTCACGAAAGATCTATTTTGAATACTTCATGTGTAAGCAAATCTTGACACTAGATCCTCATAATAGTTTGAGAAATATAAGTTTCAAATGATAAACTAAGCAAGTGTCCTTACGAGTACTCGTCGCGATGCCATGTTTGACCTCCAACCGGAAACGTCTTTTCACCAGATACTAAGCATCACAATCTGTGGCTGATGTTATTACCCCAATATGTACCAAAAAAATCGATTAGAGTGGAGTATGTCTGCGTGCGTGCGTGCGTGTATCCTAACCATGACTAACATAGTTATTCAGCTTTCTTAAAAACATTATTAATCAAAAGTTTACACCAAAAAAAATTCGACATACGTGTTTACAATAATATATAGAGTACAAAATATGAAAAAAAAATCTCAATATGGATGATAAACATGTTTAGACAATAGCCGAGACATTCAGGGAGAATAATATACAGTGAAGTCCGGATGTAGTGATAGACCCATATAGTGGTAGTCCGCTGTAGTAATAGAATTTCTGGGTCCCGGTCCCAGTTGTTCATGTTCTTTGTTAACATAGTCCGGTTGTAGTGATATTTTCAGTCCGGATATAGTGTTAGTCCGCTTGTAGTGATACCATTTTCAAGGCCCCAAGCTAAAGTCTGGCTGTAGTGATAATGTTCGAGAGTAATCTCCCTTTACCAAAATGGCGAACAAAAGCCACGCACTGTGCTTACTCTGAAGCTATTGTTTTCACTATTGTTTTCGACATAACAATTTTAATACATGTAGTTACATGTTGTATCTTTTAGCCTGAGTTTGAAGTTTCAATCCAAAGAATTGGATAGTGTTTGCGTTAAAAGGAAGTACATTTACTTGTACATGTGTACATTTTTATTTTTTAATTTGTTACTGATTAAAGACTACATTTCATTCCTAAAAAATCTGACAATTTTTCATTTAACCCTTATTTTTAAGTAGCCCTTCTCTCTCTCTCTCTCTCTCTCTCTCTCTCTCTCTCTCTCTCTCTCTCTCTCTCTCTCTCTCTCTCTCTCTCTCTCTCTCTCTCTCTCTCTCTCTCTCTCTCTCTCTCTCTCTCTCTCTCTCTCTCTCTCTCTCTCTCTCTCTCTCTCTCTCTTTTCTCCCCTTTTATCAAAACTATTTTGATGATAGATGGTGGTGGATTTATGTTTTCAGTCATTTAACCTCATCGTATTCTCATGTTGCTCTTTGATTATTGCGCCCCCTTTTCTTTTCTTTTCTTTTTTTTCTGTTTGTTTGTTTGTTTGCTTTTTGTTTTTTTTGTTTTCTGTTTTTTTTTGTTTTGTTGCTTTGTTTTCTTTTTGTTTGTTTATTTGGTGTGTGTTTTTTCTTCTTCAAATCAAAATCATCCTGATTCTTACTTCATATTTTTGTTTCTGAATGAGTGCATTTTTTATAACATTACCTTAATATTGTATTTCTGTCTTGTTCCTTACCTGTTTTTGTTGTGCTTCTCCCCTTTTATCAAAACTTATGTTTTATGGGACTATTTTGATGTTAGATGGTGGTGGATTGATGTTTTCAGTCATTTAACCTCATCGTATTCTCATGTTTGCTCCTTAATTATTGGCCCCCCTTTTTTATTGTTGCTGTTCTGTTTGCTTATTTGTTTGTTATGGTTGTTGTTGTTATTGTTGTTGTTGTTGTTGTTGGTTTGTGTGCTGTGTGTGTGTGTGTGTGTGTGTGTGTGTGTGTGTGTGTGTGTGTGTGTGTGTGTGTGTGTGTGTGTGTGTGTGTGTGTGTGTGTGTTTCAAATCAAAATCATCACTGATTCTTACTTCAAATTTTGTTTCAGAATGAGTGCCTTTTTGTCACATTGCCTCAATATTGTATCTCTGTCTTATTCCTTACCTGTTGTTGTTGTTCTTTCTCCTCTTTTATCAAAATCTTATGTTTTATGGGACTTATTTGATGATAGATGGTGGTGGATTGATGTTTTCAATCATTTAACCTCATCATATTCTCATGTTTGCTCTTTAATTATTGCGCTTTTTTTGTTTTGTTTTGTTTGGTTTTTTCTTTGTTTTGTTTTTGTTTGTTTTCCTTTATTCAAATCAAAATTATCATTGATTCTTACTTCTTATTTTCGTTTCTGAATGAGTGACTTTTTATAACATTACCTTAATATTGTATCTCTGTGTTATTTCTTGCTTGTTGTTTGATACTTGGTATGGTTCCTTACTTTTGGTATTTGGATCATTATAATTGTTGTTGTGTAGTTGTGGTTATTATTATTATTTTTTTATCTTAATGTTATCCCTGAAAAGGGCGGGGACTGGATGTAAAAAAGCACACGAGTGCTTATCTATTATCCTCGAATAAAAGAATTTTGCCTTGCCTTGCCTTGCCTTGCCTTGCCTTGCCTTGCCTTGCCTTGCCTTGCCTTGTCTCTCTCTCTCTCTCTCTCTCTCTCTCTCTCTCTCTCTCTCTCTCTCTCTCTCTCTCTCTCTCTCTCTCTCTCTCTCTCTCTCTCTCTCTGATTATGATGATCTTATAATCATAAGACTAAGTGAGGTGTGTGTGTGTATGTGTGTGTGTGTGTGTGTGAGTGTGAGTTGGGTTTTTTTTGTTCAAAAACTGTGCTTTATGGGACTTATTTTGATAATAGATGGTGGGATTGATGTTTTCAGTCATTTAACCTCATCATATTCTCATGTTTGCTCTTTAATTATTGCGCCTTTTTTTTTTTTGCTTTGATTGGTTTTTGTTTGTTTTTTTGTACTCAAATGAAATTCTTCATTGAATCTTACTTCATATTTTCGTTTCTGAATGAGTGCCTTTTTATAACATTACCTTAATATTGTATCTCTGTCTTATTTCTTACCTGTTGTTGTTGTTCTTTCTCACCCTTTACCAAAATCTTATGTTTTATGGGATATATTTTGATGATAGATGGTGGTGGATTGATGTTTTCAGTCATCTAACCTCATCATATTCTCATGTTTGATCTATAATCATTGCGCCTTTTTTTGTTTTTTGTTTTTTTGTTTGTTTGTTTTTGTTTTGTTTTGTTTTGGGTTTTTTTTTGTTTTGTTTCTTTCTTTGTTTGTTTGCTTGTTTATATTCAAATCAAATCATCATTGATTCTTACTTCTTATTTTCGTTTCTGAATGAGTGCCTTTTTTATAACATTACCTTAATATTGTATCTCTGTCTTATTTCTTACCTGTTGTTTGATACTTGGTATGGTTTGTTCTTGGTAATTGGATCATTATAATTGTTCTTGTTTTAGTTGAGGCTGTCTTTTTATCTTGATGTTATCCCTGAAAGGGGCGGGGACTGGATGTAAAAAAGCACATGAGTGCTTATCTATTATCCTCGAATAAAAGAATTTTGCCTTGCCTTGCCTTGCCTTGCCTTGCCTTGCCTTGCCTTGCCTTGCCTTGCCTTGCCTTCCTCTCTCTCTCTCTCTCTCTCTCTCTCTCTCTCTCTCTCTCTCTCTCTCTCTCTCTCTCTCTCTCTTCTCTCTCTCTCTCTCTCTCTCTCTCTCTCTTTCTCTCAAAAGTCCTTCGGATGAGACTTTAAACCGAGGCCCCATGTGTGAACGCACGCAGAACATCTTGCGCACACGTTAAATCCTGTTCCGCTTTTCGTAAGAGTAGGCCATCGTGTGCCGGTGGGAACAGATGACATTTACAAAACTGCATACACACGGGGACTGGATGTAAAAAAGCACAAGAGTGCTTATCCCATTATCCTCGATATAAAAGAATAAATCAATCAATCAAATCTCTCTCTCTTTCTCTCTCTCTCTCTTTAGGAGCACCTCTAATAGAAATTGTAGGGAGGCAGGGGCAGATCAGTTCATAACTAAGTATAGATGGAAACCCTTACTGGCTCAAACCTTTACTGACTCAATGAATGCAACATGTGTAAAAGATGATATGATCAGGGCAGTGGATTTGATTGATAGTGACGTTAATCTAGCTATAAACACTTTTAATCAAATAATCAAAGATCAAGCAGAATATATGAAGACAAGAGTTCAGTTTAATAAACAGCCACCGAAAGACTGGTTTGATCATGAATGTAGAGTATCAAGACGTAAAGTAAGACGACTATTTAGAAAATTCAAACGCTCATCACAGAAAGACGATAGGACATCATTTTGTATTGCACGAAGAGAATATAAAAAATATGCTTATAAGAAAGAAAAAGGAATACAATGACTTACATTTAAAAGAACTTCTGACAGCTATAAAGAGTCCAACAAACTTTTGGGAAACTATAAGAAAAATATCACGTAAAAGATCTCAGCCAAAAAAATACAGAATCTACGAGTCAGTGGTTCGATCATTTCAAAGATGTCTTAGAAAAGGAAGTGACTGAGTCAGTTGACACTGAAGACATAGGGGAGGGAGATACATTGCTAGATAGCCCTATAACAGCACAGAAAATAATGGTAGCAGTTGGAAAATTAAAAAACGGTAAGTCAGCAGGTCCTGATGGCTTGATAGGTGAGTTTTTCAAATATTCAGGTGAATATGTGTTAAAATTTTTAGTGAAGTTATTTAACCATTTGTTTGATAACGGCATCTATCCAGAGGGATGGGTGGAATCCATCATTCGGCGTCTGTTTAAGAAAGGAAATGTAAATGACACAGATAATTATCGAGGAATATCTCTGTGTAATATAGCGAGTAAGATATAGCCTATAGTTCAGTTGTTAATAAAAGACTACAAGAATGGGTAATGACACATAATATTACAAGCGAATACCAAGCTGGATTCAAGAAGGATTATAGCACAGTAGATCATATGTTTACCGTGTTAACTGCTGTTCAAAAGCAATTCGCACATAACCATAAATTCTTGCTCATTTCCTGCATCCCTCCACTATATGCACATGAGAACCGCGCGCAGCCCCTACTGTCAGTTCGTGCCTAGCTGAGCTACTGTCCAGACGTTTATCATATCGCCTCTCGCTGTGTCCGGCATATCGCCTCTCGCTGTGTCCGGCAACGCCCATCACTATCAGGAATCTCAGCACTAGCTATAATAGTTTCTAGACCTTGCTTTTCTTGGTTTGTTTTATTTTGTGTATAACTTGGGGTTGTTGTTTTTTGTAGTGCTTGTGAAATCTGTTTTTTGTGGAAAAGTTTCTGGGGGAAAAAAAAATGGGGATCCATTCTGTGGACTACACCAGTGACCAGGATTCGATTATGGAGTCAGAATCCTATGAAGAACCACAAGCTGGCACCTCTGCTGAACCCTCGTTGGAAAGGGAACCATCTCTCCGAGACATTTTTTCAATCATTCAGAACCTTTCCAAAAGAATGGACAATTTTGAAAGAAGTGCACTGCACACCAAGAAGAGAAAAATTAGCACTGACGCTGATAATGAAGGGAAAAGAAAGAAGGCAGGTAGTGATTCAGAATTTGTCACCGACAGTGTTTCTGATAAGGCAGAGGAACTGGAAAAAGAGCTGATAGCAGAAGCTACAGAGGAGGAGGATGACGATATTTTTGCTGAAATGGCATCATCTTTTGACGATAATGAAGAAAAAGGACCACCGGTCTCAGGAAAATTGGCAAAGCTGCTTGAATCCAGATTTGGATCAAAACTTCCAGACAGAAAGCTGAGGGAAAAACTGACAAAGTACCCGATTCCCGAAAAACTATGCATACCTGGGCGTTCCCCGAACAAACCAGGAAGTTTTTTCTGTCCTCAAGCCCTTCACTAGAAAGACAGACATTCGGATGGCAAATACACAGAAAACACTGTCAAAAGCTGCCATAGCCATAACGCTCTGCACCGACCGACTTTTGAGGGTAAGAGATACCATCTCAGGGCAGGATGCCACTACAGTACGCAGTGAACTGACGGGATGCATAGCTCAACTTTCAGATGCCCTTGCCCTCACAGGTCACGCCAACCTTGACCTGTCCCAGAAACAGAGAGACATGCACCGACCCCTGCCTACCCGTGAACTCTCTGGCATATGTGCACCGCAGGTTGCCATGACCCCAGAACTACTGTATGGCTCTGATTTTCACAAATGTCTAAAAGAGGTGCAAGAGTCCCAGAAACTCGGTCAGAACATGCGTGGCCAGCAAAAGAGGAGCACGTGGCAGCATAACAACAGTAGCTCTTTTTTAGGCCGGAAGCCGTGGAGGCAGGGGCAGGGGGGGAGTTCCTTCGGTCAAGCAAACAAAGTGTTTTGGAAGAAGGGTCAGAAAAACAGCCACCGGCAGTAACTCGATCTTTGACAGAACCGCCCCTCCCTTCTGGAAACAAGGTTAGTGAGTTTGAACTTTGCTTGCCTTCTTTGTGTGCTTATCTTGAAATGAAGCATGATAACTTTAAAGCAGGAAACATAAAGGAAAAGCTGTCGCACTGGAATGAACTAACTTCTGACCCTGATGTACTTGACACAGTTGAAGGAATTAAAATCACCTTTGATGATTGCCCAGTAGACATAAAGCAAAGTTCGCAAAGGTTGTTTAGCAAGCGTGAAAACTATGCTGTTGACTCTGAAATAAGAAACTTGTTGACAAAAGGTGTGATAAAAGAGTCTTTACCTGAATCAGGACAAGTTGTCTCACCTATGTTTGTTAGGGAGAAAAAAGACGATCATTTAGAATGATTTTAAATCTGAAAGCTCTGAACAAAAAATGTGGAATATAAGAAATTTAAGATGGAAACAATATATACAGCTTTGGATCTAGTTACACAAAATTGCTTTTTCGCATCAATTGATCTGAGAGATGCATATTACGTCATAGCAGTAGAGGAGACTTTTCGGAAATATCTGAAATTCAGATGGAGAGAAAAACTGTACTGTTTTCAGGCAGCTGCTATGGGACTCAGTCCGATTCCCAGAAAATTCACAAAACTCATGAAACCTGTCCTAGCACGCTTACATGATATGGGTCACCTGATCACTTCATTCATTGATGACAGTTTGATTGTGGGAGAGACTGAAACAGAAGTTGTACAGTGTGTAGTAGACACGATACAATTATTAGACTCTCTAGGTTTCTATGTACATGAAAAGAAATCACAGTTCATGCCTGTGCAAGAAATCACCTACCTGGGTTTCAAAATAAACTCAACAGACATGACAGTCACATTGACAGATGAACGGAAACAAAAACTGCTATGTGCATGCATTCTATTATTCAGTCAGGAAAGTACAACTATAAGATCTCTGGCATCTTGTATTGGACTAATGGTTTCTTGTTTTCTTGCTGTGCCAATGGGTCCTTTGTACTACAGAGCACTTGAACAAGATAAGTGTTCCGCACTTAAACTAAGCAAGGGGAACTGGGAAAAGCCTGCTGTGTTATCAGCTGAAGGGAAGATAGAGCTAGAATGGTGGATTAATAACATAGACAAGCAAAAGGCTCCCATTCAGAGATCAGACCCCACCATTACTATGAAGACAGACAGTTCATGTACAGGATGGGGTGCTTGGGTTGTTGACACCAAATCACAAACACAAGGCATGTGGAGTGAGAAAGACAAAGAAGGACACATAAATGCTTTGGAGCTATTAGCTGTCTTTTTTGGTCTCAAGTCTTTGTTGCATGACCAAGTAATGTTCACATAAGAATTATGACTGATAACACAAGCACTGTTGGTTGTATTAACAACATGGGTTTGAACAGATCTAAACATCTGAATGATGTATCTCAGCAAATCTGGCATTGGTGTGAAAGCAGAAACATATGGCTCAGTGCTGCTCACATTCCGGGTGTGGAGAATGTTGAAGCTGACAGTCTGTCTAGACAGATCCACATTGACACAGAATGGAAACTGGATTCAATGCTACTTTCTGAGGCTATGAATATTCTTGATATAAAACCTGTCATTGACTTGTTTGCCTCTAGATTAAATTTTCAGTTTTCCAGATATGTGTCTATCTTGCCTGACCCAGGAGCATGTGCTATTGATGCATTTAGCATGTATTGGGGAAATGAGACTGTTTATTGTTTTCCACCTTTCAGCATTATACCCCGGGTCCTGGCAAAGATAAAGAAAGACAAAAGCAAGAGGGGTTATAGTAGCGCCAACCTGGAAAAATCAGCCCTTTTGGCCAGCACTGATGAAAATTCTCACAGCCAGACCTGTCCTCTTGTCAGCCAGAAACACTCTTCTGACACAACCAAGTCAAAAGGAGACAAAACACCCACTGAGGAAAAGCCTGACGCTGCTAGTCTGCAAAGTGTCAGGGATAGATTTAGAACACAAGGCTTTTCTGAGGAGACTACCAGTATTCTCATGTCCTCATGGCGACCCTCAACAAAACAGATGTATGATGTGTACATACGAAAGTGGGAGAGGTACACGTGTGAGCAACAAGTGGATTCAGTTTCACCGCCTCTAGCCACAGCTGTAAATTTTCTGGCATCGCTGTTGAAAGAGGGATATTCTTATAGAGCTGTGGGCACCGCTCGTTCTGCGCTAAGTTGTTTTCTCTGCAACTATGAAGGGGCAACGTTTTGGTCAACACGAACTTGTAAAAAGATTTATGAAGGGTGTGTTCGAAAGAAAACCACCACTACCAAAGTATCACCACACTTGGGATGTAAACATTGTGCTGAAAATGTTAGAAACGTGGGTTCCAGTGGAAAACCTGACGTTCAAGGAACTGACAATGAAACTTGTGATGTTAATTGCCCTTCTGTCGGGTCAGAGGTGTCAAACTATTGCTGCTTTGGACATCGACAATATGCTACTTTCAAGGGAAAAGTGTGTTTTTTTATGTAAATAGATTATTAAAACAGTCAAGAAGAGGAGCCCATCAATCACCCATTGAACTCATGGCTTTTGTGGAAAAAGAGGCTTTGTGTGTAGTTCACACTTTGAAAGAATACCTGAGACAGAGCAAAGAACTGAGGGCTCAGAATGCTACCCGACATTTGTTTATCACTCTCCAAGCACCGCACGGAGGGGCCACTAGCATAGCACCGAGGGGCCACTAGCATACCATCGCGCACTGGCTGAAGTGGACCATGGAGAGGGCAGGCATAGACAATACATGCTTCAGGGCACACAGTACGAGGTCAGCCAGTACTTCCACTGCTAAACTTGCAGACGCTCCAATAAGCATCGTCATGAAAGCAGCTGGATGGACAAATGTTTCCACGTTTGCTAAGTTTTATAAGAAGAAGACGGGGCCAACACTGACCATGGGCCAATCCATCATGGAGCAATTCCTACAACATAAATAAGGTAGGACAGTTTCTTGTTTACATGTGGTGGATGTGTTTGTCTCGAGAACACTGCGGCTCTAAAATCTCATGTGCATATTATAGTGGAGGGATGCAGGAAATGAGCAAGAATTAAATACAACAAAGCGAGACTTACCTGGTAAGGTGAAGCTGGTTGTAAATTCTTGCGAATTTATTGTAGACCAGAACGGAGTGCACATGCCCACCCCTAAAATGGTCTGCATGCATACCATGCAAGTAAAATGAAATGCATACCATGCAAATGAAACAAATACCACTTTGTGGAATTTTGATCTAGAACTGACAAGTGTTCTGCACACCGTGCATCAGTAAGACATCCCACCCTTTCAAAATGATAATAATGATAACAATGTTTATAAAATATTTAATGTTCCTGTTATAGTATGACACAGTGTTCTCTCCAGGCTCTAAAAACTGACAGTAGGGGCTGCGCGGTTCTCATGTGCACTCTGTTCAAGTCTCGCTTTGTTGTATTTAATTATATGTTGCTTTTGTGGATTTTCAAAAAGCTTTCAATTCTGTTTCTAGAAATTTGTTATGGCCTATTTTTTTTTAAATGGAGTTAGAGGAAAACTACACAGATGTATACATAGTATGTACAGAGAAGTGAGGGCTAGAGTGAGAAATGGGACAACATTATCTGACTTTGTGAATTGTACAAGGGGTGTAAAGCAAGGAGATGTGTGTAGTCCGATATTGTTTTCATTATTTGTCAATGATCTTGCCTTAGAAATTATTGAAAATGGAAAGCATGGAGTTTCTTTTGATGTGATAGAATTATTTGTGCTACTTTTTGCTGATGATATTATTGTGATATCAACAACTGTCGTAGGATTACAAAGACAGATGAACAGTCTATACCATGCAGCTAGGAGATTGGAGTTAAAGGTAAATATGGAGAAAACAAATATTATTGTCTTTCATAAAGGGGGATATCTAGCTAGTCATGAGCATTGGAAATACAATACTGAAACTGTTAAAGTAGTAAATGCTTATAAATATCTTGGAATATTTTTTTCAACCAGACTAAGTTTTACTTTTGCATGCCAGGTTTTAATGAATAGAGCAAAAAGAGCAGTACTTGTTATTCTCAGAGTTATTTATAGACTTGATTACAGTTCATTGAAAGTATTTGTAAAACTGTTTGATTCTCAGGTTCAGTCTATTTTACAGTATGGTGCCGAAATATGGGCTTTTGAAAACGGAAATCAGATTGAAAGGCTTCATTTGTTTGCCATGAAACGTTTTATGAATGTTGAAAATCGAACTCCTAATGATCTTATTTATGGAGAAGTTGGAAGATACCCAATATATCTGAATTCCTATGTGAAATGCATTACCTACTGGCTTAGGATAATGAGACTGGAAAGTCATAGACTGCCAAGTAATAATAATAATGATAATAATACATGGAATTTGTATAGCGCTATATCTTGTAAAAACAAATCAAAGCGCTTGCATTCGACCAAGACAACACACACTCAACAGCAATTTACAGTTTTAACAAATTCGAATGTACACACACACGCTTATAAGATGCTATATAATCTGGATATTAACGGTAAGAAGACTTGGGCTACAAATGTGCGGATGTGTCTAAGTACTTATGGATTTGCATGTGTTTGGGATAATCAGGGTGTTGAGGATGTTGGGAGCTTTATCAGATGTTTCAAACAAAGAATCATTGACTGCAGGTGGCAGGACTGGCATGACCATGTAGAAAACAGTAGTAGATTTAGGGAATATAGTATGTTTAAAGTTACAAATAGTGTTGAACCATATACCAAAATTGACATGAACAGATATGTTAAAAGTGCTTTGACAAAATTTAGATTTGGTGTATCAGCTATTGCAAGTCATCGGTTTAGATACAACAGGTTAACGGATAAAACAATATGCCGTCTATGTCATAGCTCAGAAGAAAATGAAATACACTTTGTGTTGTCCTGTTCTTTATGACCTGAGGATCAAATTTATCCAACCAAAATATTATAAAGATCCCTGTCGTTTCCGGTTCATTGTACTTATGGCATCAAGAAATGAAAATGCGTTGAATAACTTGGCATTGTACATTTATAAAGCCTTAAAACGACTGGATGCTGCTATGTCGTAAGGTATTACATGATATGATATGATTTGGTGTTATATTTTCCGATTGAAAATGCAATGATTTACATTGGTATGTAAATGATCACCCCTTCAGTTGGGGGCTATGGCCTAATCTGAATAAACATTTCGTAATCGTATTCTCTCTCTCTCTCTAAAACACACACACACGGTACGCAAGCACACACACACACACACACACACACACACACACACACACACACACACACAGGCTGTTGAACTGCCAGGACGGGGTAGGTTAACACAGGACATTTGCAAGCCTGACAAAGACAACAGAAGAAACGTCACAGAACAAAATCAATAGTGGTTCCAAAATCACCTTGTTATTGCCTTGAAGCTAGTTTACCAAATGTGCCGCCGCATGTAGCAATAAAAGCTTTGAAGATATCACTACAACTACAAGCAATTGGCCGGATGTAGTAATAAAACCTACAAAAATAGAACTATAACCGGACGTCCAGATGTAGTAATAAAACCTACAAAAATATCACTATAACCGGACGTCCGGATGTAGTGATAAAACCTACAAAAATATCACTATAACCGGACTTCCCGGTGTATGATAGTCCAGATGTTGTGATAAAAAATTGGTCCCGAGGGCTATCACTACATCCGACTTCACTGTGTATATATATATATATATATATATATATATATATATATATATATATATATTATATATATATATATATATATATAAGTGAAAATCATTCTTAAAATCAGTTACGATTATATAATGATATATGTGAAACATTTAAATACAGAGAGAGAGAGAGAGAGAGAGAGAGAGAGAGAGAGAGAAGAGAGAGAGAGAGAGAGAGAGAGAGAGATTACGAGCTTAATACTAAACACTACTTAACTATCCCACCTCCCATGTCTTTTATTTGTTTTTTTATTTATTAATGAAAACGATTTCGATTGCTTTTCTAATGTATTAACATTATCAGGGTTGATGTGAAAGGGGTGAAAGCAAAGAAAACATTAAAGTGGGGACTCTGTACACTAATACATGTAATGTTTTTTTTTAATTTAATTTTCTGTTATGTATTTCCCTTATCGATTTCATTGCCGACTGTTATTTGCTATTGCTCGCGTGCTTTTATTTTTGTGGGTATACGGTTTTAAATGAGCTTGTAGCGTTTTCTATATTGTGCTGTGTGTGTGTGTGTGTGTGTGTGTGTGTGTGTGTGTGTGTGTGTGTGTGTGTGTGTGTGTGTGTGTGTGGTGTGTTCGTTCGTTCTTCAGATTTAACGTCTATTAACTGTTTGTGATATTGCGCGCGCGCGTGAGTATGTGCTTCAAAGTCGAATTATATCCAGATTGTACTTTGAATAAGCAATGCGTTTGCTTTTTTTAAATCAAGACATCGTACTAGGAACAAAAAATATTTACATTAACATTCAAAAAGATTTGCGCGCGCGTGTGTGTGTGCGTGCGCGCGCGTGTGTGTGTGTGCATGCGCGCGCGCCCCACATACGAGAGAGAGAGACATGCTGATGGACAGACAGACAGAGAGAGGGGGGAGTACAGATCAAAGTGTATGCACCAGAGATCTTATGCACATACTCTACATTTAAAAACAGTCAGTCATTCAGTAAAACCCGGAACAAAGACCTTAGTCAAGTACATGTTTTATTTTTGGTCATAATTTTCACGCATATTTGTATTCCCTTTCATCATGTTTTGAGAAAAAAAACTTGTCATTCTAAAGTGTCCTTTCTGCTGTATTTTAACTGCGAGCCGGCTACCCAACCTTAACTCCAGTCTTGTTTTGTTTTTTTTGGCTGAAGGGGGAGGTAGGCTTTTCCCAATGCTCTGACCAGCAGTGACACAAGACCGACTAACTGACTTGTTTGCTTTTGAATTACACAATTTGAATATTCCAGACCACAACAATGTGTTTATTTCAATATGCTTTCAAAGCACAGATGGCAAAAAGCTTAAATCCATCCATGTTATTTTTAAAGCCACAAAACAAACCCTGAATGAGTAAGTGCAAAACAGCTCGTAGAAGATGGGAGTTTTCTTAAACTTGCATTCGTCTTATAACAAGTGAGTTCGAAAGTCAAGTGTCAATGGTGTGTGCTCACCACCTACATTCTAAATTTCAATATTAAAGCATACATTTTTATCAGTTTTGTGCAGGGTCATTTTGAAAAGTACATGAAACAAGGGAATACAATTCTAAATTTGCAGAGTAAAAACTAAAAACAGCTTCTCAATCGCAATATAGGCTATTTTTACACAATGTACATAAAACTTTACTTTTGACTCTGGAATACTACTTAATAGGGGAAGCAAGCACCAAACAAAGTGGAGCGCATAAACTTTATAACAAATTCACCAGATGCCATGCAAAACCGTCTAAGAATCTCACATAAATTCATCGGCGGATGTGCAATCGTATTTAGTATTCAGTGCTCTCTTTCTCTCTGTCTCTCTCTCCAGCACTATTGCCGTGAAGTACTATACTACTTTCTTACATTTGCTCACTGGGAAAATGGACATAACAGAAATAGTACAAACGTTCAATGCACAAAAAAGCAGACAAGTAATTATAATACAATGAGTACTGATCGCTGCAACGTTTTGCCAAAAGTTTTCATCTTCAGTCTTGCTTAACATTTTTTTTTAATATTATGGGGTCTCCAAATATTTTCCAATTTCCAGATTTTTTTGATTAAAAAAAAATTCATCTTTTTCCGTCTGTTTTTTTTTTAAACATGATAAAGCCTCCGACATGTTCTCCCACTTTTCAGATTTGACACAAAAATACAGGCTGTAACAAAGCACATTGTGTTGGCAATGGAAATATACTGCTAAGGAATGCAGATGGAGTGGTCTATTAATGGACTGGGAGTGACAATACCTGGGTAATAAGCATGTCTTTCACCTATGGCAAAGTACCAGGCAGAAAGGAAATAAGGTAACAGTACACCAATACCAGATGGCTGCAATCTTGCACGCATTTTATAATGAAAGGCAAAAATGTGTTCTTACGGATTTTGTCCAATAAGGGAAGCTGCTTTTTGTAAGGCAACAATGTGTACATAGGTTTGGGCATTTCTAATGCGACATTTTTATTATTCCTGGATATCCATCCTTTCCAAAATTATTGTGAGCTTTTTAAAATTCATGTTGGTTGCAGCTTGAAAATCCAGAAATTCTAAAGTTTTCTATAAACCACACTCACGTTCTATTTCAGTAGATTTTTTTCCCACATAATAACCCCCCTCCAAAAAAACCCAACAAAACAATTATAAAGGTTCATACACACAAAAAGGTATGCAGCTTTTCTGTTGGTTGCACAATATAGGGTACATCAGTGATAGACACCTGCGGTATACCATTCAATAAATTTTCCTGCAGTACAAATTCATCAGTTTAAACAGTATTTCTTTCCTCCTATTTGGGTACGGAGAAATGGCGACTATTTCTTTTGCTCTTGTTGGGGCATGGAGAAAAGGTGACCATTTCTTTTGCTCTTGTTGGGGCATGGAGAAAGGGTGACTATTTCTTTTGCTCTTGTTGGGGTATGGAGAAAGGGCGACTATTTCACTCCTTATTTGGGTATACAAGAAGGGTGAATATTTATTTTGCTCTTGTTGGGGTATGGTGGAAAGGTTATATTTCTTTTGCTCTTGTTGGGGTATGGATGAAAGGTGAATATTTCTTTTTCTCTTGATGATGTATGAAGAAAGGGTGAATATTTCTTTTGCTCTTGTTGGGATATGGAGGAAGGGTGAATATTTCACTCCTTATCTGGGTATGGAAGAAGGGTGAATATTTATTTTGCTCCTTATTTGGGTATGGAGAAAGGGTGAATATTTCTTTCGCTCTTTTTGGGATATGGAGAAATGGTGATATCAGGTGATAATGGGAATAAGTAAAACTAAATGCAGTATATGAGTACACACACACCACACACACACACACACACACACACACACACACACACACCACACACACAACACAACACAACACAACACAACACAACACAACACAGCACAACACACAATACAACACAGACACGCACGTCCTTTTCTATAAGGTTCGATATTCTTTTTGTTTATAGTTTTCCCTTAGATGGCTTGACAAAAAAGCAAATGTTTTGCTTATTCAATATACCATCTTGAAATAAGATTACTGTTCGACTTTGACACACACTGACCTGAACGTGCTCTCTACTTTGATAATGCCCCTTCCCTTTAATGTATTCCTTTAGTCTTAGTATTTTCCTCCAATGATTATTCAAAAATATTTTCTAAAACCAGCGCCCCTTTTTTCAATTCCCAGTTGAGTTATTTTCTATCATCAAAGTGATTTTTTTTTCTGTCTCTTGACTTGGGTCCCGAGGTCCAATGGTGAAATATATTTTGCCTATGAGACCGTTTCACTCCCACCATTTAGGTAGCTATAATTCGCTTAGGGGATACAGTTGGGAATATATCCCATCAAATTTACCAGTAGAGTCGGGAGGTACCTCACTACCCTTTCCGATTATCAACTACCGTGGGTTCTTTTCATAAGACAAGTCCGTAAGTACCTGGATCTGATTGATTTAAAGTCTTCAAAAGGCTTGACATTTTCGATACTTTTTTTTTCAAAATACTTGACATTCAGTTTTCAACAGACCCATCAAATCATTTAAAAATGCATTGTAAGACCAACACCATATTTTCATTTTGAATGTTAAAGACGATGAACTGAATACTTTTAAAATAAACCGCTTCTACAAGCTCCCCGTCCAAACCACTTCTACGAATTAAATCCAAAAATATGACTGCCTACCCCCAATTTCCAGTCACTGCAACTCTTTCCTCATCCTTATATACAATACCATTCTAACAAGCCCCCTCTTCTTTCCTAGAATTTTTTCGCGAAATTTCTAGCGCCCATCCTCCCCTCAAACAATGTTTAGCCAGTCAGTGTCAGCATTCTATACCGTGTTGCCCACCTGCCTTCTGTGTCCACATGTGGGGCCAGGGTTAAGGTTGAGGTTAGTGTTAGGATTAGTCTCAACAGGTTGAAAGCATGCAAGGGTTGTCTGTCAGCTGGTCGGTATGAATGTTAGAATGCATGTGGACACAAAAGTTCGTAGACAAGTGGTATGTAGCTGTAGACACAATGGCACGAAGCTTGAAATAGCATAAAGTTTTAAATCAAAATCAGATTAAGCTGCTAAGGCTGTCCGCAAATCTCCGTTCTTTTCCGGTTATCAAACTGATTTTCTGTCTTCTTACTTTGCTAGGACTCCGAGGTTCGCTAATGGTGAGATTTTTTGCATATGCGGCCATCCCCCCCCCACCCCCCCATTAAGGTAGCTGTAATCCCACTTCGGGGATTCAGTTGAGAATTTAACCTATCAAATTTACCAAAAGGGAAGCGAGGTATCTCCCTGCTCTTTCCGATTTTCAACTGACGTGGGTTCTTTTGATACAAGTCCGAAAACACAGGGTTTCAAACTGGTTTAGAGTCCTCTTTAATTAAGACTTGACTTTTGTTTAAATTTTTTCATCAAACTCAGAAGAAATGACAAAGCTAGGAATCGAATCCAGAACCCTGTGGTTTACTTGTGAGATAGGTGAACGTCTAAATCCTCCTACAGCCTTTCTTCTTATCAAAGTGATTTCAAGCCCAAAATATTTTAATTCGTTGCATCCATTTAAATAGCTCAAAATGAACTCTCGGAAAAAAAGTTAAAAGCTAGCTCTTTATTCTTTCCTCACTGCTGTGAATGTGCTTTCAGAGTCTTTCTAAACACACTTTTGTACTTTTTACCATAATAATGTCTCCTCCCTACAACTGCCCCCCCACACACACACACAAACACACACAGCACAGCACAGCACAGCACAGAACACACACACCAAATCACTATAAAAAAATAAAGGTCTGCTTTGTCAAATTAAACTTTTTAGAAAAAGCGTATGCTTTCATTAAATCTGATGAACTTGATACCACAAAAAAGTTATGAATGATATACCACTGGAAAATCACCACTGCTTCTTAATACTGTGAAACATGTTACCACTTTTTTAACTAATAGCAAAACCTACATTAAAACGATGTGCTGACTTTGCACAAAAATTTTTGATACATAATTTTCTACTTGAGCCAAAATCAATGGTTACTCAATGGCCTATTCTTAAGGACGCTTTTACTAACTTTCCAAAATGTTTTATTTATTTCATTGAAAGAAAGTACAAAGCAGTGCCAGTGGCCCAAAGGGGCAAATAATTTTGAAAATATTTTTATTATATTGTTCTTAATCTTTTGATCTGATTCACTGGAGGAAAACCTTTACCAAACTATTGTAAGTCCTACAAAGCAGACTAGGACAAAAAATGTTTACAACCAAGGATTAAGAATCATTTGAAAAATACGTTTGAAAAAGATCAACTATTACCACTGCTGTCCTACTAATTTGATAATTATTAAAGTCGGGGCTCCTGTATTTTCATAGAGTTAATATTTCATTAAATCCCTTTCAAAAAAGAAAAAGAAAGCCTTCATGGAAAAAGTTAACATACCTTGTAACACTTTTTTCTTGGATTTTTTAAAGGGACACTACTACAGAAAAATACAAGTTTTCAAAAAATTCAGTTATGCCACGAGTATCTTTTTCAAATGTTCATTTGATCAGATTTCTCTTTTTAATTGCATGCAAAATATTTTGTAGGCTCTGTCCCACAGGAATCGAGGGAAATACGAAAAATGAAATTTACAAAATAAAGTACACATTCATTTGATCTTAGTGTAATACAGAGACTCATTTTACATTAGACCATGTCTTTCCATAACAAAAAAATATTGTCCTTGAACATTGTCAGCTTAAGTGCTGCACTGCTGTGCTATGATGACAAAATAATAGAAGACATTTTCTTGGGAAAAATGAATAAAAAGCCTATTAAAATATCCCGTTATGTACTTATATTCTATTTAAATTATTATTCCGAGAATAAGGGAATAAACAGAACTCTTTCTTGTTTTTGCATCTAGACTTTGCATGCTTCTGGCATATAAAATTTTGTCATTTGTTTCCAAGTACCGAATAGGGTTTTAACGTGTGGGCAAGATATTCTGCATGCATTCACACTCATCCGGATAATTTTCGGAGTGGAGTATGCACTGATGTTAACTCCAGGAGAAAAATCACCTGAAATCGCAGGCCCTAGTGACTGATGTAAGGATTTTGCGTAGTCACTTGTTACCAGTTCCATAAGTTTTGGAGATGACTGGTCAGGAATGAGGTCACTGGCACTTGATTCCAGTTCCAGAAGTTCTGAACTTGCAGGCTCTGATGACTGGTGTCAGGATGTGAGGTCACTGGCACTCGATTCCAGTTCCACAGTCCCTGAAAAGACTACGGCACATTTGTTGACATTCAAATTCTTAACTTACTTTAAAGTGTAAAATCGTCTACAAGACAAAGATACAGAGACACACACAGCGAGAGAGAGCGAAACAGAGGGCGAGAGAGAGAGCGAGACAGAGGGCGAGAGAGAGAGAGAGCGAGACACACACAGAGAGAGAGAGAGAGAGAGAGAGAGAGAGAGAGAGAGAGAGAGAGAGAGAGAGAGAGAGAGAGAGATCTGATTTATTCTTTTACATCAAAGATAATGGATTAGCACTCTTGTGCTTCTTTACAGTCAGTCCCCGCGTGTATGCAGTGTTTTTTTGGTAAATCATATCTGTTCCCACTGGCACACGACGGCCTACTTTTACGAAAAGCGGAACAGGATTTAATGTGGGCTCTAAACGTTCTGCGTGCGTTCGCACACGGGGCTTCGGTTTAAAGTCTCAATCGAAGGACTTTGGGGGAGAGTGGAGTCAGCACTGATGTTAACTCCGGAAAAAAATCTCCTCGACCGGAATCGAACCCAGGTCGTCAAATTGCGAGCGCAATGTTCTGACCACTAGGCTATTAGAGAGAGAG
>CM060322.1:202689-225189 GCA_030674155.1 Stramonita haemastoma
AAATAGAGAGATCCACCGACAGACCAACTGACAGAAGTAATCATCTATTTACATCAAACTTTATGAAACCAGGTGGGGAGAGAGAGAGAGAGAGAGAGAGAGAGAGAGAGAGAGAGAGAGAGAGAGAGAGAGAGAGAAGAGACAGGAGAGAGAGAGAGAGAGAGAGAGAGAGACAGAGAGAGAGAGAAATCGAGTGAGAGAGAGAGACAGAGAGATAGAGAGAGACACAGAGAGAGAGAGACAGAGAGAGAGAGAGAGAGACAGACAGACAGACAGACAGACACAGACAGACACAGACAGACACAGAGACATTAACTAGAAAGAAATCACTAATCTTGCCTATAGATAAGCAGCTGTTCAACTGTAGCTGCACAGTCTTCAAAATACGTACGCATGCAAATTCTTCCTGGAGCATGTTCCGCAGCCCATATGATGTGCACACCCTGAAGAGGATTCTAAAGACCTCCTCCCTATATGATCCACATGACGACTTGTACATACCGGATTAGGACCCTGTGACACGAAGGATTGGACAGAGTGACAAAGATTGTCAGTTTAGGAAACACTGGAGGACTGAGGGGGGAGGGGGGGGGGGGGGGGCACCGAACCACAACCCTTCATGAGCTCTGTTGATCGGTGGTGTTTTCGGACACCAGGTGACTCGAGTCGTAGATGGTGTTTTAGACACCAGGTGAGAATGGTGTTTTCGGACACCAGGTGACTGAGTCGTAGATGGTGTTTTACACACCAGATGAGGGTAGTGTTTTCGGACACCAGGTGACTCGAGTCGTAGATGGTGTTTTAGACACCAAGTGAGAATGGTGTTTTCGGACACCAGGTGACTGAGTCGTAGATGGTGTTTTACACACCAGGTGAGAATGGCGTTTTTGGACACCAGGTGATTTGAGTCGTAGATGGTGTTTTAGACACCAGATGAGGGTAGTGTTTTCGGACACCAGGTGACTCGAGTCGTAGATGGTGTTTTCGGACACCAGATGGAGTCACAGCCCCTCACGAGCTCCGTTGAAGCCTTGTGGTTGAACATGGTGTGTACGGACAACACCTGATTGGGTCAAAGTCCCTCCAGAGCTCTGTTGAAGCCTCGTAGTTGTACGTGGTGTTCACGGACACCAGGTGACAGGCTCATACCCCCCTCATGAGTTTTCCTAATGTCTTGTTGGCGGCGTTTTTGCAAACCAAGTAACGAAGCTCATGAACCCTGTCGATGCCTTGTAGGTGGTGTTTTCGGACACCAGTTAATGGGGTCATTGCCCCTCATGAGTAATGCCTTGTGGGTGGTGTTTTCGCACACCAGGCGATAGGGTCAGAACCCCGCATGAGCTATGTTGCTTCGAGGGTAGTGTTTACGGACACCAGGTGACAAGAGTCACAACCCCTTAACCCTGCATAAGCTCTGTTGATGCCTTGAAGTTGCAGGTGGTGTTTTCGGACACCAGGCGATAGGGTCACAACCCCGCATGAGTTTTTCTGATGCTTCGAGGGTGGTGTTTTCTCACACCAGGTGAAAGTCACAACCCCTCAAAAGTCCGGCAGTGGACAGGGTAGTCCAACAGAAAAAACCACAAGTCTGACAGAACTTCGGGAGAAGCATTGAGTTAGAGCATGGGGGAATATGGAGATGAGCTTTGCATCTCTTCCCTTTTGTGAGCAATGTAAACGCGCGTTTCACAGAGCCTCCTTTTCTGGGACATGCCCGTGGGCTGTGTAAGGCAGCGGCTACACAACCGGTGAATTTGCCTGCTCACCTCTATACATTCCACTGTATATTAAGTGGTTTTTCTTTCCGCAAATGCTCACTGCTCTCTCAAGTCTTCCCGAAGGGTTTCTGATGTCACTGTCATACAGACTGCATTCTGTTGCAGACATGTCCACTGCGTTACCGGACTTCGAGCACAGTCCTGTGGGATCTGAAAGTATGCAACCGTATGCATGAATTCTGCGCGTACGAGGGAAACGGAATATCCCTATTTTGAAGACTATGACATCTTCAAGTCACAGATCCTAAGTGAACAAAGCCCTTCAGGGCCTTGTTGAAGGTTTCCTTTTTCCTCCATCCTCTATCCTTCCCTAACAGGGTCCTTGACAAAAAGAAACAGACAAAAAAAAGAGAAAATAAATCAATCATGTGGACATATAGTTCAGAGGTCTTGTCTCCCCGGTTCATCTAACAGCGTTGTCGCCATAGCTTCTGTGGTGAGAAGGTTCCATGACATTTGGGAAATGTCTGATGACAAAAGCAAACACAAACATTCTCTAATAAAAACCAAAAATAAATTATATGTGCGTGTGTGCGTTGCGTGCGTGTGTGCCTGAAAGAGTATGTGTGTAAGCGAGTGTGTGTGTGTGTGTATGTGTGTGTATGTATGTATGTGTTGTGTGTGTGCGCGTGCGTACGTGCGTGTGTGTGTGGTGTGCGCGCGTGCGTACGTGCGTGTGTGTGTGTGCGCGCGCGTGTTCGCACGCGCGCACGGAAAAGTGTCAACCTCAAATTTTTACCAGCACTGAAGTTCAAGTGCGCGTCACCCGGTTAAAACGAACCCCAAGACGACGTACCGATTTCCAATTGCGTAAAGACACAACAAACCTTCCGGTACGACAGTTTCTGAACAGAATCATATGCGCTTGAACTCTTCAAAAAAGCAGCCCTACTCATGTCCCAACAGTTTATTACGACACTGCAATATCACGGTATTCAGCCAAGCCGTATGGAAGCGGTAAGCATAGCCGATTTTTTTGTTGGGCGTTTCACGATAACAGAGACATCTATCCACAGCAGAAAGAGGTAGACAACTGAGGCCCAGCAATCTTTCCGTAATGATCGACTCCCGTAGTAACGCGGCGTAACACGAAACGAGCAGTGCAAGTCCACAACACAAGTGTTCCGCGACAAGTGGACATTTTGTGAAAAGTTCCGCACTTTTTCCAGTCGGTGGTTTCAGCGCTGGTTCTGGCGGCACAAGCCTATTAAATCTAACAATAATTATTCTGATCAAAGTATTGTCAAATACTCCTGTCGATTTTCTTGATTTTAATCTCAATTTTGTAGAAGATCCCCTCTTAAAAATAAACCCCAAACAAAAAACCCCACGAAAACCCAAGCATAAGACTGACAGAAAAGCATACAGAATATAGTTTTGTCATTATAGACATTCACACATTGTGACAAATGACTTAGCAACAGTTTGTCATTTTGTTCTTGGGTAGGAGCTACAAAGTTGCAACCCTCTTTATCCACAATTAAAGTAGTGGCATTCCGACTTCCTGAATGGTGTTTAAACACCTGTATGCATGCGTTTATTGGTGTTTTTTTTTTTTTTTTTTTTTTGGGGGGGGGAGTTAAGATTTTTAAAGCTCATCCATTCCTACTCCCACGAAATGACCTCTTCCAAAAGGCAGAACCGGTTAACTTGTGCGCGGGGAGTTCAGCATACATAATGTACACAGGACTTCAGTGTGTAGTCTGATGTAAAGGACTCGGTGGGGGGGGGGGGGGGGTCGAGTTGGTACTGTTAACTCCAGGGGGAAAATCTCGAATGGGCGAATCAATGGCTGCTCGATTCTAGGTGTCTGGCCACATGGGCAATACTAACCACTAAGCTATACCGCTCCCTAACAAATGCATAAATAGGCTTGTTGACCAATTTAAAAAATGAAACAAGCTACCTTCAAAGACGACAGTTGCATGCCGTTCAACATTTACGATTGCAAAAATTAAAATTAATCACCTATTAAATAAATATAACACTGCTATTGATATTTTATAGGACAAGAATAATATGTCATGGAAAGAAGGAAATCCGAAAAGACATGGAGGGGGGAGGGTGCAGACAAAGTAAAAGAGGAAAGGAGAGAAAGTGCAAGATGGAAAGGGAAAGAGGGAGGAAGAGAGAAGGATAGAAAGAGGGATGGAGAGAAACACAAAGAGGGGAAGGATGAAAGAAGAGGGTTGTAAGAGAGGAGAGAAGGAGGGAGGGGGGGGGGGTCATGCATGTGTATAGCAACTGTATAATGTATGAAGGTTTTGGTTTCAGGAGGGGGGGGGGGTATTTAATTTTTTCTAGGTAAATGCGCTACCTAAGAATGCGATCACAGCATACACAAAAACCAGGTAAGATAGCACAAGAATAAAAACAAATACTTTACAACAAAATGAAAAAAAGATAATGGGTATGTCTTTTCGTTACAGTTAATCTATAAAAAAAAATCCTGGTAAATTATAAAACAGCGAAAATAGTTACCTGTCTTCGACATTTCCAGTTTCCATCTCCTTGTGCTCCCATGTTATGTGGCTTCCTTCTTTCCTTTCGCTACCGCCTTCATCATTAAGATTCTGTAGACTATAAGGAGGGGGGGGGGGGGGGGGGCGGGGTGCTTGAGTATGAAGATTCTGTAGACTGTCGAGGGGGGTGCTTGAGTATGAAGATTCTGTAGACTGTGGAGGGAGGGGGTGCATGAGTATGAAGATTCTGTAGACTGTGGAGGGGAGGGGGTGCATGAGTATGAAGATTCTGTAGACTGTGGAGGGGAGGGGGTGCATGAGTATGAAGATTCTGTAGACTATAAGGGGGTAAGGGGGTGCGAGAGTATGAAGTTTGAAGACGATGAGGGAGGAGGGATGGGGGAAGGGGTGGGTGTAGGTCACCTTCGGAATGTCAAACCTTCCAGGATGGGCCTGAGAGCAGCTTCTGCAGGAAGGCTGTTCCAGTCTGTGGTCTGGCGAAGAAGGATGTCTGTCTGTAGAGTGCCTGCCCTGCAGCAGTTTGGGAGATGGCAAGGATGTCTGTCTGTAGAGTGCCTGCCCTGCAGCAGTTTGGGAGGGGGCAAGCTGCAGACTGTGAACGTCGGGTTCCTTGTGGTGCAGACTGGTTCTTGGTGGTGGTGGTGGTTGCAGATGTTTATCAGGCTTCTGTCGTATTCAGACTGGTGATGGTTGGGGGGTAGGGGGGTTGCTGATATGTCAGGCTTCTGTTGTATTCAGACTGGTTCTTGGTGGTGTGTGTGTTGGGGGGGGGGGGGGGGCAGATGTTTATCAGACTTCTGTTATGGTGCTTGTAGAAGAGTCGAGTTGAACACAGGATGGCTATGTTTCTGTCTGCCTCCTGAAAGAAACAATTGCCACTGCTAGATTGATAAAAAAAAAATGACCTGGGTCAAGTTTTAACATATTTCTATCAAAGTTACATGGAGTGTACATCACATTATGCGGACAGATTCCACTGATGTGTTCATTTCAGTGCTTTTATTTTGTATCCCAAGTTCTATAGACCAACGATATAGCCGATACCCTGTTCAGTGCACACAGGACATCTAGCTCACACTTTTTTCGGCGGGAGGGGGGGCCGGGGTAGCCTAGTAGACTGAGTTTGTAATCTGTGCATGTTCAAGCCACTACCTAGACACCTTTTTGAGGTTCTATTTATCAACCCTGAAGTTTACTCAGTTCCGACTTCACTGCTCCGGACGTCTGTCGCACTAAACCAAGGCCCTGTTTGCTTACGCACGCAGAGTACCTTGCACACGTTGAATCCTGTTTTGTACACAGGTGAAATCCCGGTTCCGCCTTTCGGGAAAGAAAGCTATTACAAATACGATTACAAACTTTTAATATCTCAAGAACACGATAAATCCATTGGGGGGGGGGGGAGGGTCAGGCATAGCTAAGACAACATTGTGTGCCGGTAGGAACGGATGACAATGTCAAACAATGCATGCACACTGGTGTGGAAATCATCTGACGGCAACAGATCAAAGTTTTAAATTCACTCCCGTGGTGAGGTTCGTTTTTTTGTGGTTTTTTTTTGTTTTGTTTTTTAGCTATAACTGATATTCTAAGATCACAGTGCGCACCACACACACACGCGCGCGCGCGCACGCACACACAACACACATACGTGGGCACGCTGAAAACACATCTGTTCGCGATCTGACGGCTTGGGAATCAAGCCATCCCTGAAATACCCGTTTTCGGGGATTTTTACCATGGACCTAACATCAGTACCGATTCCACTCCCCTAAAATCCTTTCGGATGAGACTATAAACCAAGGCCTTGTGTTCAAGCACTCGCAGCATATCTTGCGCACAGGTTAGAAACCCGTTGCAGCTTTCAAAAGAGGAGGCCATTGTGTGCCGGTAATCACATGCACACACGTGTCATGTTCAGACGCTATTACTGTAGAGGTGGGCAAAACCAGTCGCATATGCAAAAAAATCTCACCATTGATCAACCCCATTATTTGCAGAAAAATTGGTCAGTTTTGGCCAGCAGCAATGAAGACCCAAAAAAGGAATGGGTTCCCTCAAGTCCACCTTGTCCAAAAACTCAATGCACCACGACTCCTAAACAAGTCAATGCAGTGAACTCGCAAAGTGGGTGAACTCAGACATTTTGCCCCACCTTGTTCATTGTCGAGATGCAAAGTTTTAGTTCAGAACCCAGAAGACAACAATCAATCTTTACAAGACCGTTCCCATTGAAAACATGTAGTAACCACAATGGAAAACAATATGTATGATAAACAAGAACAGCAATAATTACCTGTAGGTGCAGTTCAAAATGGCCGGGCAGCGACACTGGTGCATGTCTTGCCCTGTCGCTTGCACTGCTCAAGTTGTCTGTGTCAGCGTCAGGTGATAAGTGCAGATGAGGTGGATATATGCCAGCGAATGCAGCGCGTCCCCTTCTGCCAATCAGTGAGCAAAGTTCACCACGTGACGTTGCGAGACTCGAGTTCAGTGCCCTCTATCGTCTGTCTCCGTCTTTATGTCCCTTGTCTTGGAAAAAGAAAAAGCATTATCCTCTCTCTCTCTCTCTCTCTCTCTCTCTCTCTCTCTCTCTCTCTCTCTCTCTCTCTCTGAATGTGCCACCTATTGTCTTATCATGTTTACCATCCATATTGAGAAATGTTTTATACATATTTTGTACTCTATTTCAATAATCACTTGTGTTGAATGTTACTGATTTTGTGTTAACTTTTTAATTCATTATCCTTTTAAGCAAGCTGAATAACTATGTCCATCATGATTACGATATAGTTATGAGCGTGATTTTTATGACCATAATCGTAAAATTAATGAAGGTATTAGAATATATATGTCCCAAAATATGTGCCTTACAGCAGATAGATTCCTCTCGTATTCCGGTACATAATTTTATTTAATGGGTGCCATTACTCTTTTTTTTTGCTGCCTCGTCTTCTGTGATGTCTCCGCACTGCTGTTCCCGCGCTACTCATTTCAATCTCCCCGCCACAGCCATACCCCGATTCGTTGTGTCTCATCCCCGGGATCGGCAGTCCACAGGGAGCACTCCGATATTAGGCCGCCGTGCGGCCACCAGCCAGAGGGGCCCTGCACTGCTGCTGGGTCACTTTGGTGGTGTTCAGTGGTGCCTGTTCTGATCTAGCATACGCAGGACACCACCTACTAAGCTCCCTACTAAAGACAGTTTTAGCTCAGTCGGGGAGCCAGACTGAGGGGGTGGCACTACTCTTGTGGCAACGAGCTCTCTCCGGGGAGAGCAGGCCGAATTTCACGTAGACAAATTTACCGTGAAAATAAAGTGGTATATAAATACAAAAAAGCACTACCACGACGAAGAAGAGGAGGAAGAAGAAAAAGAGGAGGAAGAAGAAAATCATTGATAATAATAATAATAACAATCATCATCATCATCATCATCATCATCATCATCATCATCATCATCATGAAGGAACGTGGCAGGATGGTTAAGACGTTCGTCTGCCAATACGTAAACCGTGAGTTTCTGGGTTCGTACCCAGCCTCGCCCTTTCTTCCCAGTTTGACGAAAAAATCGAACTGAATGTCAAAGTCATTCGGATGAGACTATAAACCGAGGACCCGTGTGCGAACGCACGCAGAACATCTTGCGCACACGTTAAAACCCCGTTCCGCCTTTCGAAAGAGCAGGCCATCGTGTGCCGGTAGGAGCGGATGACGAAATTATTAAAACCCAGCATGCACACAGGTGTCGTGTTTAGACACCATCCCTGAGGAAAAATCGGGGAGTTGGAGTCCCAAGGCGGCTCGGGGCTGTATATGGCAACGTTCTGGTGGCTCCTGCGACGGTACTGGAACCATTCGTATCGGTCATTGCCTTTCCAATGGATCATTCCAGTGGCGTGGGAGAGGGGGGGGGGGGGGGTCTGCTGCATGGGTAACAGCTTGCCCTACATACTTACTTACCCAGGCTTTGCGCTCTAAACACTAGAGCGCAACTCCATAGTCTTCCGAGACTGCTGGGTGCCTACTAATTATTATTATTATTATTATTATTATCATTATTATTATTATTATTATTATTATTATTATTATTATTATTATATGTTGTCACGTTAGCTACAAGTGTGTTTTATTTTTAAAAGATTCGCTGTAATTCATTGCATTTATTCAAATACATTCCTTTAGGTATAAAAATATAAATATTGCATTCCCAGCTTTTCAAATTCTACTTCATTATTGTGACTGTAATCATCTTTACCAACTGTGCCCCCCCCCTCCCCCCTCCCCCGGTACAGACACATTCTTTACAAAAAGAAATACCTCTCAATCTCAGATCAAGCAGAACATGTGTTTGAGATTGTAATAAAGTCCCAGTGGATTTATCCGATTTAGAGAACATTTTGGCACTGCGGGCCACCCTAAACAATGTTTACAATTCTTGAAGCAACTGTGCCAGGCCCGCGTAAGCACAAGAGAGATGCACAAGCCTGAACAGCTCAACAAGAGGATCTTTTGCTTTCGTACTTCAATTTATGCGTTGAGTGGTCTAAGGTAACAAACTCTATTCTGGGGTCTCGGTTTTCATGACGCTATTATTTCCCTTTATTAAGTATTACTCGCCCACGAATTTTGCACGTACATGCATGCATTACTTTTTGGTGTGTTTCTTTGCAGAAGAAATGAAACAGTAGTCTGGAGTTGAGGATTCAGCAGCTGCATGATGTGGATGAGGCCTAGTAAGGGTGCTGATCACAGTGTTCTGGAGGAAAAAAGCAGCGGACATTCCATCAAATAAAAGGAAAGTGGTGTAGACTGTATACGTACACACACATACACAAGCCCGCACCGGGCGCCTGTGTGTGTGCGTGCACACACACACACACACACACACACACACACACACACACACACACACACACACACACACACGCGCGCGCGCGCGCGCGCGCGCGCGCGCGCGCATACACACACATACACTTGTATATTTATTTGTTTATTCGTTTATTCATTCATTTATTATTTTATTGATGTATACGTATATTCATTTATATAAATACCATCATGTGTATCATATATGAGAGAGGGGCAAGGCAAGGCAAGGCAAAGGCAAGGCAAAGGCAAGGCAAAGGCAAGGCAAAGCAAAATCTTTCATTTCGAGGATAATGAAGAAACACTCGTGAGCTTGTTTACATTCAGTCCACGCCTTTATCAGGGATAAGATCAAGATGAAAAAAACCTCTAGATAACAACAATAATAATGATCTAAAGACCAAGAGCAAAAAAAAACATACCCAGTAGCAAACAAGAGACAAAAAATAAGGCAGAAATACACTACTAAGGTAATAAAAAAGAACCCATTCTAAAACGAAAATAATAAGAATCAAACGATGATTTTGAATTTTTAAAAAGTGCTAATAATTAAAGAGCAAACAAAAGAATAATTATAATGAAGTAAACAACTGGAAATATCAACCACCACCATCTTTCAACAAAATAAGTCCTATAATCATAGTATTTTGATAAAAGGTGAGAAAAAAAATCACACACACACACACACACACACACACACACGCACACACACACACACACACACACACACACACACACACACACACACACACACACACACACACACACACACACACACACGCACACCCTGTAGAACTGACAAAGCTTCTGGCATGGTCCAGATAGTAGATCTGAAAAGTCAGATACAAAACAAGGATATAGAAATAGTATTGCAAAACACTCCACAGTACGCACATGGAGCATATCATTAATGATGAAGACATTATTTTGTATTTTTGTATTTTGTACCACTTTGTCACAGCAGATTTCTCTGCGTGAAATTCGGGCTGCTCTCCCCAGGGAGAGCGCGCCGCCACAAGTGCAGCGCCTACCCTTTTTTTTTTCCTACATGCAATTTTTTTGTTTCCCTATTAGAGTAGATTTTTCTACATAATTTTGCCACGGTCGCCGTGGGCTCTTTTACGTGCGCTAAATAGTGATGTGTAACACACGGGACCTCGGTTTATCGTCTTATCCGAAAGACTAGCGCCCAGACCACTACTCAGGGTCTAATGGATGGGGAACAAGTTTTGATCCAAAACGGGATACGAACCACCGCACACTACTTAAATATCTACTTATTTATCTATCCCGTGGTCTGGTGACCAATCCTTTGTTACACCTTCTTGAAATGCGTCTTATTCTTGGCAGTGGGGGGGGGGGGGGCACTTTTGTATTTTTGTGTGTGTGGTTATTTTTACATACTACATTAGCATCGTTGATATGGGCGGCGCCAGTCTTGTGGCGACACCACAGCTCCAAAGAGGGGAGTCTGTCTTGAATATAGCAAGTGTATCAGAACAAAAAATGGTACAGTGTACGTAACACTACACAAACGCATGCACGCATGCACGCGCGCATACACACCACCAAGAATATGATGCCCTACAGCACAGTGCAGGGCTGCTGCAACATGCAAACACACAGGAAAACGTGCACACAAACATAAGCGCGCCCACGAACGCGCGCATACCCCCCCCCAAAAAAAAAAAAACCACCACCAAAATACAATAAAACAAAACACACACACACACACACACACACACACACACACACACACACACACACACACACACACACACACACACACACACACACACAAAGGGCGCATTTCCAGAAGATGTGACAATGGGCCGGTTTGAGTCCAGTACTACAGCCACTTTTGCACAGTAACAGCGCCCACGGCACCAAGAGAGTGTTCTACGGTGTGTATACATACACACTTTACTAGCAGCTTTGATGTGGGTGGCTCGGTTTTTGTGGCAACACAACAACACTGGCTATAGCAAGTGTGTCAGAACGAAAACTGGTACAGCAATACACACAGCCCACAAATCCAATATCACTCAGGCAAGAGTGCTAAATCAAGCACTCCCTTTCCTTTTACCTAGTCCTAGTGTCCCATTCTAACCCATCACTTAGAGATGAGGTGGCTGGCATTTCCTCCTGTCACTGTTGAAAGGCCAGTGGAGGTGATGTCAAAGGAAGTGGCAAGCCCAGAGTTCAGCCCTGCTGTTACCTGTGCTGGGGTGTGGCAAGCCTAGCCTAAACACTTCAAGTGGCTAAAGATGGCATAAGTGTCCACGGTGTCCTAGGAGATAATCCCCCCACCCCTCTGTTCATCTCACCCTGCCTCTCCTATCAGGGAAAATAAGGGTGGTTTGTTGTGTAATTGGGCTAATAAATGGTCTTAGTTATACTGTGTGTGTGCCTACCTGCCTGCATGCGTGTGTGCACGTGCGTGCGTGCGTGTATGTCTGTGTGTGTGTGTTTGTGTGTGTATGTGTATGTGTGTATGAGTGTGTGGTGTGTGTGTGTGTGTGTGTGTGTGTGTGTGTGTGTGTGTGTGTGTGTGTGTGTGTGTGTGTGTGAGTTTGTGTTGTGTGTGTGTTTGTGTGCGTGCATGTTTGTGTGTGTGTCTGCATGTGTATGTGTGTGTTTGTGTGTGTGCATGGTTTGTGTTTGTATGTGTGTGTGCGTGTGTGTGTGTGTGTGTGCGTGTGTGTGTATGTGTGCGTGTGTGTGTGTGTGTGTGTGTGTCTGTGTCTGTGTCTGTTTGTGCCTGTATATGTCTGTGTGTCTGTGTGTGAGCGAGTGTGTGTGTATGTGTTTCTGTTTGTGAATATGGAGTAAGAGATATCACCGATAGAAACAATAGAATAATTAGATCTTCGATTTAAAACGGAATAAACGAATTCAGGGCAATAGAAAAACTGACATAACAGCAAAAACATGAGACAGAAAGCATGACATCAAGCAAAACTATGAACTTATAAATATTTGCATGACAGATGTAATAAACAAACATAAAATTGGGAGAGATGGGAGATAGATAGATAGAGGAGAGAGAGAGAGAGAGAGAGGAGAGAGAGAGAGAGAGAGAGAGAGAGAGAGAGAGAGAGAGAGACAGAGAGAGAGAGAGACGAGAGAGAGAGAGAGAGAGACAGAGAGAGAGACGAGAGAGAGAGAGAGAGAGAGAGAAGAGAGAGAGGAGAGAGAGAGAGAGAGAGAGAGAGAGGAGAGAGAGAGAGAGAGAGAGAGACAAGGCAAGGCAAGGCAAGGCAAAATTCTTTTATTCGAGGATAATAGATAAGCACACATGTGCTTTTTTACATCCAGTCCCCGCCCCTTTCAGGGATAACATCAAGATAAAAAAGACAGCCTCAACTAAAACAAGAACAATTATAATGATCCAATTACCAAGAGCAAATCATACCAAGTATCAAACAACAGGTAAGAAATAAGACAGAGATACAATATTAAGGTATTGTTATAAAAAAAAAAATAAAAAAAAAAAAGCACTCATTCAGAAACGAAAATAAGAAGTAAGAATCAGTGATGATTTTGATTTGGATAATAAACAAGCAAAGAAACAAACAAAGAAACAAAACAAAAAAAAATAAATAAATAAAAATAATTAAAAAAATGAAATAAAATAAAATTATTTTAAAAAAATTAAAAAATAAATAAATAAATAAATAAAAAAATAAAAATAAAAAACAAAAAAAAAGCCAACCAACCAAACAACAAAAAAGGCGCAATGATTCTAGATCAAACATGAGAATATGATGAGGTAGATGACTGAAAACATCAATCCACCACCATCTATCATCAAAATATGTCCCATAAAACATAAGATTTTGATAAGGGTGAGAAAGAACAACAACAGGTAAGAAATAAGACAGAGATACAATATTAAGGTAATGTTATAAAAAGGCACTCATTCAGAAACAAAAATATGAAGTAAGAATCAATGAACAATTTGATTTGAGTACAACAAACAAACAAAAACCAATCAAAGCAACAACAACAACAACAACAACACAAAAAGGCGCAAGATTAAAGAGCAAACATGGGAATATGATGAGGTAAAATGACTGAAAACATCAATCCCACCATCTATTATCAAAATAAGTCCCATAAAGCACAAGTTTTTGAACAAAAAACAAAAACAAAAAAACAAAAAAAACCAACTCACACTCACACACACACACACACACACACACACACACACACACACACACACACACACACACACACACCTCACTTAGTCTTATGATTATAGTCATAAGATCATCATTATCAGAGAGAAGTGAGGAGGGAGAGGGCAGATAGTTGGAGAGGGGGGAAGTGTGGTTTGTTATTTTTGATTCATCAAGAGAGAGAGAGAGAGAGAGAGAGAGAGAGAGAGAGAGAGAGAGAGAGAGAGAGAGAGGAGAGAGAGGAGGAGGAGAGAGAGAGAGAGAGAGAGAGAGACAAGGCAAGGCAAGGCAAGGCAAGGCAAGGCAAGGCAAAGTCTTTTATTCGAGGATAATAGATAAGCATTCGTGAGAGAGGGAGAGAGACAGAGAGAGAGAGAGAGAGAGAGAGAGGAGGAGAGAGAGAGAGAGAGAGAGAGGAGAGAGAGGAGAGAGAGAGAGGAGAGGAGAGAGAGAGAGAGAGAGACAAGGCAAGGCAAGGCAAGGCAAGGCAAGGCAAGGCAAAGTCTTTTATTCGAGGATACTAGATAAGCATTCGTGAGAGAGGCAAGGCAAGGCAAGGCAAGGCAAAATTCTTTTATTCGAGGATAATAGATAAGCACTCATGTGCCTTTTTACATCCAGTCCCCGCCCCTTTCAGGGATAACATCAAGATAAAAAGACAGCCTCAACTAAAACAAGAACAATTATAATGATCCAATTACCAAGAGCAAACCATACCAAGTATCAAACAACAGGTAAGAAATAAGACATAGATACAATATTAAGGTAATGTTTATAAAAAAAGGCACTCATTCAAAACGAAAATAAGAAGATGATGATGATTTTGATTTGAATAATAAACAAGCGAACAAAGAAACAAAGAAACAAAACCAAAAAAAAACAACAAAAAAACACACAAAAAACAAACAACAACAACAACAAAACAAAACATAAACAAACAAACAACAAAAAAAAAAAAAAGGGGCAATGATTATAGATCAAACATGAGAATATGATGAGATTAGATGACTGAAAACATCAATCCACCACCATCTATCATCAAACTATGTCCCATAATACATAAGATTTTGATAAAGGGTGAGAAAGAGCAACAACAACAGGTAAGAAATAAGACAGAGATACAATATTAAGGTAATGTTATAAAAAGGCACTCATTCAGAAACGAAAATATGAAGTAAAAATCAATGAAGAATTTGATTTGAGTACAAAAAACCAAACAAAAACCAATCAAAGCAAAAAAAAAAAAAATCAATGAAGAATTTGATTTTAGTACAAAAAACCAAACAAAAACCAATCAAAGCAAAAAAAAAAAAAAAAAAAAAAAAAAAAAAAAAAAAAAAAAACAAACAAAAAAAGGCGCAATAATCAAAGAGCAAGCATGAGAATATGATGAGGTTAAATGACTGAAAACATCAATCCCGCCATCTATTATCAAAATAAGTCCCATAAAGCACAGTTTTTGAACAAAAAAAACCCCAACTCTCTCACAACACACACACACACACACACACACACACACACACACACACACACACACACACACACACACACACACACACACACACACACCTCACTTAGTCTTATGATTATAGTCATAAGATCATCATAATCTGAGAGAAGTGAGGAGGGAGAGGGCAGATAGTTTGAGAGGGGAGAAGTGTGGTTTGTTATTTTTGATTCATCAAGTAGATTAGAAGGTGATTTTTTAAGGTTGTTAATGATTGATGCTGTTTAATTGAGTCAGGGAGGGAGTTCCATAGCGTAGGGCCTGAATATAGTAAGCTAGTTTTGAACAAGTCTATTCTTGGGATTGGGACACTTGGCTTTACCGTATTTCTGGAATGATTCATTGGGAATTTGTCTTTTAAGGATGTGGGGACATTTCCTGTCAGTATCTTAAACATCATGATGCCTTTGTTATATTTTAGTCTTTGGTGTAGGGGAAGAGGGGAGAGAGAGAGAGAGAGAGAGAGAGAGAGAGAGAGAGAGAGAGAGAGAGAGAGAGAGAGAGAGGAGAGAGGAGAGAGAGAGAGAGAGAGAGGAGAGAGAGAGAGAGAGAGAGAGAGAGAAGGCAAGGCAAGGCAAGGCAAGGCAAAATTCTTTTATTCGAGGATAATAGATAAGCACTCATGTGCTTTTTTACATCCAGTCCCCGCCCTTTTCAGGGAAAACATCAAGATAAAAAGATACTAAACAGTAAAACTATATACAGTACCAAACAACATAAAGGAATAAGGACATTATATATAATAAGATAATAAAAATGCACACTTTCAGAAGACGAAAATCAGTAGCCACAATAAAATGATTTTGATTATAAAAGAAAAAGAGAAGCGTTAATAGATAAAGAGCAACCAAAGAAACATAATGAAATAAACAACTTAGCAACCAAGAAAAGTCCACCCAAAAATAATTAGCTACAACATTGTTACAACTCATAACAACAAAATGAACTCAGAAGGAACTAAAGATAATACAATGATTGTAATGATGACAATAAGAATAATATCAACAATAGTGATAATAGTATGATAATAATACACGTAAAACTCACTCCTACACGTAGGTTACACACACACACACACACACACACACACACACACACACACACACACACACACACACACACACACACACACACACACACATACATACATACATACATACATACATACATACATACATACATACATACATACATACATACATACATACATACATACATACATACATACATACATACATACATACATACATACATACATACATACATACAAACATACATACATAAATACATACAGAGAGAGAGAGAGAGGGGAGAGAGAGAGAGAGGGGAGAGAGAGAGAGAGAGAGAGAGAGAGAGAGAGAGAGAGAGGAGAGAGGAGAGGAGAGAGAGAGAGAGAGAGAGAGAGAGAGAGAGAGGAGAGAGAGAGAGAGAGAGAGAGCACAGAGGTTGAAGGGAAACAATTCAGCCATTAGAAAATACATATTTTAATGTTGTGCTCTCCCATTGCTCTCATGGTGTGCGAATATGTAGAAGAGACACTGCACTTTGCAGTGCTGCATCACATTGTACGAAATTAATATTTCTTGTCAGTTGCAGGACTCATCAATGCCTACACTGTACCATGCTTCCTTCCGACCAAATTGACCCCGTGACAGCGGGATAGCCATTTTCGGGACAGCGGTGTCGCCACAACTCAGACGCAACACACATGGAAAATGGTTGCCCAGCTTGTATGCATAAGGTAGAGCAGGGCCTTGGTGTCGTGGGCGCCGTAACTGTGCAAAAGTGCGGGTGCCGTGGGCCAAAAAGTGACGTTTTCGTCACATCTTTTGCTTCTTCTTCAGCTTATGCATAGGGGGGTGGGTATACGTTGGCGCGTGGCCGCGCTCGCTGGTGTTCGTAGGTGCGTTTGTTGGTGTGCGCGTGTGGCGCTTTGCTGTGCTGCATCACATTGTACGGAATTATTATTTGTTGGCACTTGTAGGGGTCATCATTGCCTACACTGTACCATGCTTCCATCCGACCAAATTGCCCCCGTGACAGCGGGGTAGCCATCTTCGGGGCAGCGGTGTTGCCACAATTCAGACGCCACACACATGGAAAATGGTTGCCAAGCTTGTATGCATAGGGTAGAGCAGGGCCTTGTGTCGTGGGCGCCGTAACTGTGCAAAAGTGCGGGTGCCGTGGGCCAAAAAGTGACGTTTTCGTCACATCTTTTGCTTCTTCTTCAGCTTATGCATAGGGGGGGGGGGGTTGCGTTGGCGCGTGGCCGCGCTCGCTGGTGTTCGTAGGTGCGTTTTGTTGGTGTGTGGCGCGTGTGGCGAGACCCTGCGCTTTGCTGTGCTGCATCACATTGTACGGAATTATTATTTGTTGGCACTTGAGGGGTCATCATTGCATACACTAGTACCATGCTCCATCCGACCAAATTGCCGTGACAGCGGGTAGTAGCCATCTTCGGGGCACGTTGCCACAATTCAGACGCACACACATGGAAAATGGTTGCAAGTTGTATGCATAGGGTAGAGGAGGGCCTTGGTGTCGTGGGCGCGAAACTGTGCAAAGTGGGTGACGGTGGGCCGAAGATGAGACGTTTTCGTCAATTTTGCTGTTTTTAGCTTATGCATAGGGGGGGAGGGGTATGCGTTGGGCATTGCAGCGCTCGCTGGTATTTTAAGGTGCGTTGTGGTATTGTGCGCAGGTGTGGCGGTGAAGACACTGCGCTTTGCAGTGCTGCATCACATTGTACGGAATTATTATTTGTTGGCACTTGTAGGGTCATCATTGCCTACACTGTACCATGCTTCCATTCCGACCAAATTGCCCCGTGACAGCGGGGTAGCCATCTTTCGGGCAGCGGTGTCGCCACAATTCAGACGCCACACACATGGAAAATGGTTGCCAAGCTTGTATGCATAAGGTAGGCAGGGCCTTGGTGTCGTGGGCGCCGTAACTGTGCAAAAGTGCGGGTGCCGTGGGCCAAAAAGTGACGTTTTCGTCACATCTTTTGCTTCTTCTTCAGCTTATGCATAGGGGGGGTGGGTATGCGTTGGCGCGTGGCCGCGCTCGCTGGTGTTCGTAGGTGCGTTTGTTGGTGTGCGGCGTGTGTGGCGAGCCCTGCGCTTTGCTGTGCTGCATCACATTGTACGGAATTATTATTTGTTGGCACTTGTAGGGGTCATCATTGCCTACACTGTACCATGCTTCCATCCGACCAAATTGCCCCCGTGAGAGCGGGGTAGCCATCTTCGGGGCAGCGGTGTCGCCACAATTCAGACGCCACACACATGGAAAATGGTTGCCAAGCTTGTATGCATAGGGTAGGCAGGGCCTTGGTGTCGTGGGCGCCGTAACTGTGCAAAAGTGCGGGTGCCGTGGGCCCGAATAGTGACGTTTTCGTCATATCTTTTGCTTCTTCTTCAGCTTATGCATAGGGGGGTGGGTATGCGTTGGCGCGTGGCCGCGCTCGCTGGTGTTCGTAGGTGCGTTTGTTGGTGTGCGCGCGTGTGGCGGAGAACCTGCGCTTTGCTGTGCTGCATCACATTGTACGGAATTATTATTTGTTGGCACTTGTAGGGGTCATCATTGCCTACACTGTACCATGCTTCCATCCGACCAAATTGCCCCCGTGAGAACGGGGTAGCCATCTTCGGGGCAGCGGTGTCGCCACAATTCAGACGCCACACACATGGAAAATGGTTGCCAAGCTTGTATGCATAGGGTAGGGCAGGGCCTTGGTGTCGTGGGCGCCGTAACTGTGCAAAAGTGCGGGTGCCGTGGGCCCGAAAAGTGACGTTTTCGTCACATCTTTTGCTTCTTCTTCAGCTTATGCATAGGGGGGGTGGGTATGCGTTGGCGCGTGGCCGCGCTCGCTGGTGTTCGTAGGTGCTTTTGTTGGTGTGCGGCGAGTGTGGCGGAGACCCTGCGCTTTGCTGTGCTGCATCACATTGTACGGAATTATTATTTGTTGGCACTTGAGGGGTCATCATTGCCTACACTGTACCATGCTTCCATCCGACCAAATTGCCCGTGAGAGCGGGGTAGCCATCTTCGGGCAGCGGTGTCGCCACAATTCAGACGCCACACACATGGAAAATGGTTGCCAAGCTTGTATGCATAGGGTAGGGCAGGGCCTTGGTGTCGTGGGCGCCGTAACTGTGCAAAAGTGCGGGTGCCGTGGGCCCGAAGTGACGTTTTCGTCACATCTTTTGCTTCTTCTTCAGCTTATGCATAGGGGGGTGGGTATGCGTTGGCGCGTGGCCGCGCTCGCTGGTGTTCGTAGGTGCGTTTGTTGGTGTTGCGCGCGTGTGGCGGAGACCCTGCGCTTTGCGTGCTGCATCACATTGTACGGAATTATTATTTGTTGGCACTTGTAGGGGTCATCATTGCCTACACTGTACCATGCTTCCATCCGACCAAATTGCCCCCGTGACAGCGGGGTAGCCATCTTCGGGGCACCGTGTCGCACAATTCAGACGCCACACACATGGAAAATGGTTGCCAAGCTTGTATGCATAAGGTAGAGCAGGGCCTTGGTGTCGTGGGCGCCGTAACTGTGCAAAAGTGCGGGTGCCGTGGGCCCGAAAATGACGTTTTCGTCACATCTTTTGCTTCTTCTTCAGCTTATGCATAGGGGGGTGGGTATGCGTTGGCGCGTGGCCGCGCTCGCTGGTGTTCGTAGGTGCGTTTGTGGTGTGTGCGCGCGTGTGGCGGAGACCCTGCGCTTTGCTGTGCTGCATCACATTGTACGGAATTATTATTTGTTGGCACTTGTAGGGGTCATCATTGCCTACACTGTACCATGCTTCCATCCGACCAAATTGCCCCCGTGAGAGCGGGTAGCCATCTTCGGGCAGCGGTGTCGCCACAATTCAGACGCCACACACATGGAAAATGGTTGCCAAGCTTGTATGCATAGGGTAGGGCAGGGCCTTGGTGTCGTGGGCGCCGTAACTGTGCAAAAGTGCGGGTGCCGTGGGCCCGAAAGTGACGTTTTCGTCACATCTTTTGCTTCTTCTTCAGCTTATGCATAGGGGGGGTGGGTATGCGTTGGCGCGTGGCCGCGCTCGCTGGTGTTCGTAGGTGCGTTTGTTGGTGTGTGCGCGCGTGTGGCGGAGACCCTGCGCTTTGCTGTGCTGCATCACATTGTACGGAATTATTATTTGTTGGCACTTGTAGGGGTCATCATTGCCCTACACTGTACCATGCTCCATCCGACCAAATTGCCCCCGTGGAGCGGGGTAGCCATCTTCGGGCAGCGGTGTGCCACAATTCAGACGCCACACACATGGAAAATGGTTGCCAAGCTTGTATGCATAGGGTAGGGCAGGGCCTTGGTGTCGTGGGCGCCGTAACTGTGCAAAAGTGCGGGTGCCGTGGGCCCGAAAGTGACGTTTTCGTCACATCTTTTGCTTTTTTTTCAGCTTATGCATAGGGGGGTGGGTATGCGTTGGCGCGTGGCCGCGCTCGCTGGTATTCGTAGGTGCGTTTGTTGGTGTGTGCGCGCGTGTGGCGGAGACCCTGCGCTTTGCTGTGCTGCATCACGTTGTACGGAATTATTATTTGTTGGCACTTGTAGGGGTCATCATTGCCTACACTGTACCATGCTTCCATCCGACCAAATTGCCCCGTGAGAGCGGGGTGGCCATCTTCGGGGCAGGGTGTCGCCACAATTCAACGCCACACACATGGAAAATGGTTGCCAAGCTTTATGATAGGGTAGGGGAGGGCCTTGGTGTCGTGGGCGCCGTAACTGTGCAAAAGTGCGGGTGCCGTGGGCCCGAAAGTGACGTTTTAGCCAATCTTTTGCTTCTTCTTCAGTTATGCATAGGGGGGGTGGGTATGCGTTGGCGCGTGGCCGCGCTCGCTGGTCTTCGTAGGTGGTTCGTTGGTGTGCGCGCGTGTGGCGGAGACCCTGCGCTTTGCTGTGCTGCATCACATTGTACGGAATTATTATTTGTTGGCACTTGTAGGGGTCATCATTGCCCACACTGTACCATGCTTCCTTCCCACCAAATTGCCCCCGTGAGAGCGGGGTAGCCATCTTCGGGGCACCCGTGTCGCCACAATTCAGACGCCACACACATGGAAAATTGTTGCCAAGCTTGTATGCATAGGGTAGGGCAGGGCCTTGGTGTCGTGGGCGCCGTAACTGTGCAAAAGTGCGGGTGCCGTGGGCCCGAAAGTGACGTTTCGTCACATCTTTTGCTTCTTCTTCAGCTTATGCATAGGGGGGTGGGTATGCGTTGGCGCGTGGCCGCGCTCGCTGGTGTTCGTAGGTGCGTTCGTTGGTGTGCGCGCGTGTGGCGGAGACCTGCGCTTTGCTGTGCTGCATCACATTGTACGGAATTATTATTTGTTGGCACTTGTAGGGGTCATCATTGCCCACACTGTACCATGCTTCCTTCCCACCAAATTGCCCCCGTGAGAGCGGGGTATCCATCTTTGGGGCACCCGTGTCGCCACAATTCAGACGCCACACACATGGAAAATGGTTGCCAAGCTTGTATGCATAGGGTAGGGCTGGGCCTTGGTGTCGTGGGCGCCGTAACTGCAAAAGTGCGGGTGCCGTGGGCCCGAAAGTGACGTTTCGTCACATCTTTTGCTTCTTCTTCAGCTTATGCATAGGGGGGTGGGTATGCGTTGGCGCGTGGCCGCGCTTGCTGGTGTTCGTAGGTGCGTTCGTTGGTGTGTGCGCGTGTGGCGGAGACCCTGCGTTTAGCTGTGCTGCATCACATTGTACGGAATTATTATTTGTTGGCACTTGTAGGGGTCATCATTGCCCACACTGTACCATGCTTCCTTCCCACCAAATTGCCCCCGTGAGAGTGGGGTAGCCATCTTCGGGGCACCCGTGTCGCCACAATTCAGACGCCACACACATGGAAAATGGTTGCCAAGCTTGTATGCATAGGGTAGGGCAGGGCCTTGGTGGCGTGGGCGCCGTAACTGTGCAAAAGTGCGGGTGCCGTGGGCCCGAAAGTGACGTTTCGTCACATCTTTTGCTTCTTCTTCAGCTTATGCATAGGGGGGTGGGTATGCGTTGGCGCGTGGCCGCGCTCGCTGGTGTTCGTAGGTGCGTTCGTTGGTCTGCGTGCGTGTGGCGGAGACCCTGCGCTTTGCTGTGCTGCATCACATTGTACGGAATTATTATTTGTTGGCAGTTGTAGGGGTCATCATTGCCCACACTGTACCATGCTTCCTTCCCACCAAATTGCCCCGTGAGAGCGGGGTAGCCATCTTCGGGGCACCCGTGTCGCCACAATTCAGACGCCACACACATGGAAAATGGTTGCCAAGCTTGTATGCATAGGGTAGGGCAGGGCCTTGGTGTCGTGGGCGCCGTAACTGTGCAAAAGTGCGGGTGCCGTGGGCCCGAAAGTGACGTTTCGTCACATCTTTTGCTTCTTCTTCAGCTTATGCATAGGGGGGTGGGTATGCGTTGGCGCGTGGCCGCGCTCGCTGGTGTTCGTAGGTGCGTTCGTTGGTGTGCGCGCGTGTGGCGGAGACCCTGCGCTTTGCTGTGCTGCATCACATTGTACGGAATTATTATTTGTTGGCAGTTGTAGGGGTCATCATTGCCCACACTGTACCATGCTTCCTTCCCACCAAATTGCAAGGCAAGGCAAGGCAAGGCAAAGTCTTTTATTCGAGGATAATAGATAAGCACTCGTGTGCTTTTT
>CM060322.1:227689-243196 GCA_030674155.1 Stramonita haemastoma
AGTAAACTAGATTTGAACAAGTCTATTCTTGGGATTGGGACACTTGGCTTTTCCATATTTCTGGAATGATTTATTGGGAAATTATTATTATTTTTTTAAAACTTTTTTTATTATTTTGTTTTGACAATGACAATTGATTATTTGTGATAAGCATTGACGCCCATTCACAAGGGGACAGTGGGATGGGGACTGGGCACAAAACAGAATCAATGAAAATCATAACTAAGGACAGCCCAAACAGTCTTCATGACATGGATTCCACATCATTCTTCTAAATGGATATACTGTCAATCATTGGGTAATTATTCTTTATGTTGTTAAGTCTCTCTGGAAGTCTACATACATTAATTAAGAAACATCAGTGTCAACATTTTCTATGAACACAGCAGTAGTACTAGTAGTGCTCTGTCTAAAGTCGCGCATCATGGAGTGGACATCTTCAGCTGTCCCTGTCAGTTGATCTAATCTTTCCAGTATATCTGCTATTGTAATAGTCTCTTGCATTTCGCAGCTATTTCTGTCTTCCCCATACTCGGCACACTCTGCTCCTGTCACATTTTCTGCACACTTTTCCTCACTCTATTCTCTGCACACTCTTCCCACTCTCACACTCTGCACACTCTTCCTCTCTGTTATTTTCTGCATGCGTGTCATTGCTATCATTTTCTGCACACTTTTCTTGATCTTCCACACCCTCATCCGACCTTTCACCTTCAGCCACGTCATTCACATTATCATGGACACAATTTTTGATTCCATTTAAACTACTACAGCCACACTCTTTTGCCACGTTCAGGATTTCACCACAACACTCATTTCTGACATTTTCATCATAGGAAATCGTCACTGTTTGTCTGTCTGTGTCAGTCTGCACCATGTCAATACAGTGTTCATCTTGACAGTAGTTTAAAGAGGGAGGGTAGCCGGTGTCATATGTAAACATGTCCATAGTGGTGTTGTTGGAATGGCCTGTAGAATAGTACATACTTGGTGGTGTAGGTAAAAACAAACCGGAGGGGGAAGAAACTTGTTCATTCACTTTCTTTACGTTGTTTTCTCTATACCTTTCCGCTCTCCTTCTGTCTCTGCTCACCTGAGACGGGCACTTCCTTCGATACATTGCATGTTGAACCGGAGCAACAGGGGAATGGCGGGCAGAGTTACTTGTCAAGCGAATCACAACAACAGTGTGATGTTCTCGCCCTTCGACTTTGAAAGAAGACACCGTTTGCTCCTGCAACAATGCGTTTAACATGCATTCCAGTGACACTGGGAGACCCACAACTGGCATTTTGAACAGGAATATTTGTAAAAAAAAAAAAAAGGAAAACTTTACGCACAACTGGAGAGAAAGCGCCTTGCTGGCAGCCAAGCAAGGGAAGCCACTCCTCTCCAGATTTATTGGGAAATTATCTTTTAAGGGTGTGGGGACATTTCCTATCATTATCTTAAACATCATGATGCCTTTGTTATATTTTAGTCTTTGGTGTAGGGGAAGAATATTCAACTGATTATAGTCCACTTCTTGCAAGGTTGTTTTCTTCAATAGGACCAGTTTAAGACCACGTTTATACAGGCTAAGTAATGGTTTCATGGTATTTGCACTGGCAGAATCCCACAGGGTTGCTGCATAGTCTATTGAGGATTGTATATAAGCTTGAAAGAACAGTTTCCTTGAGTTGAAGTCAAGAAAGTGTTTAATTTTAGTCAACTGGTAAACTTTTTGGGACAAGTATTTGCATAGATGAGATATGTGGTAGAACCAGCTGAGATTTTCATCAATTGTTACTCCTAGTACTTTGTGGTGAGAGATTTGTTCAATTGCTTCATTTTTTATGTAAATTTTAAACAGTTTATGTGATAAATTCTGTCGCTTTTGTCTGGTGGTGATAAGCATGCATTTTGTTTTTTTGGGATGAATAGACATGTGGTTTTGTTCTGTCCATTTGACAAGTTCGTCAGTGCTTTTTTGTAATATGGTTGCAAGATAGTCAATGTTGTTATGGCTCGTATGTATGGTTGTGTCATCAGCAAATAGTTCACATTTGGAATGGATATGTAAAGGGAGGTCATTTATGTATAATGAAAAGAGAATTGGTCCCAATATGGATCCCTGGGGTATTCCATAATGAATGGTTTTTAGTTTGGATGTTGATGTAGCTATTGAGACACACTGTTGCCTGTTTGTAAGATAGGAATCTAGTAGTCGTATGGTTTTTGTTGAAATGTTATACAGGTCTAGCTTTTTAAGGAGAAGTTTGTGGTCAATTGTATCAAATGCTTTTTTGAAATCAACAAATAATACTCCACAAAATTTATTGTCATTAATGTTTGATAGCCAATTGTCTACAAGACTGATTAGTGCTGTATGGCACGAGTGCTTTTGTCTAAATCCAGACTGATTAAGATGAAGTAAGTTATTTGTTTCAATATGATGGACTAAGTGTTTATTCATATGTTTTTCCAGGGGTTTTGAAAGGATAGGTATAATAGAGATTGGTCTATAGTTTGAAGGATCTGAGGTATCACCAGACTTGTAGATGGGGATCACTTTAGCACATTTGAAGGCATTGGGGAAATAGTTCTTATCAAGGCAGAGGTTGTATATATATGTTAGTGTGTCTGTGATAACTGGAGCTGATAATTTTAATATATTGCTGTCTATTCCTTCAAGACCACGCGTTTTTGATTGTTTGAGGTGAGTCAGATAGTTATAGACCTCTGAAACAGACATGAATGGTAGGTGAAGTTTTGAAGGTATAAGTTTTTCTTGGCAGTATTGTTTTAATTTATCGAGGTCATTGGATTCTGAGTTATCATTGCTGATTACGTTAGAAGAAACATTGATGAAGTGGTTGTTAAGTTTTTCAGCAGAGATGTCTTTGATTACATTTGATTTGGAAGAAGATTGATTGTTAGTTATTTGATTTATTGCTCGCCATACTGTCTTTGAATTTTGTTTGGAAGATAGTAAGTCTTGGAAATATTTCTTTTTTTCCCGCCGTTTTTGTGAGATTATGGCATTTCTTAATTTTTTTGATTCCTCATAATATTTGTGTTCTTTTAGAAAATCTCTAAGATAACATGCTTCCTCTAGTTCCTTTGTGAGCCAAGGCGGCTTGGGGACGTGTTTGATTCTAATGGTTTTTAGTGGGGCATGTTTGTTATAGATTTCAGTGAATGTCTTTATCCAGAACTCAATAGCTAAGTCTGGATCAGTAATGTTGAATGTTTCCGAGAGTGTGGACTTGCATAGATCTAGGAGAAAAAGCTGTTCATCAAATTTTGTGAATGAACGATAGGTTATAGTTTTATGTCCAGGTTTGGGAATTTTTGTTCCTTTTTTTGACCATGTGGCACAGACTGGATAGTGATCGCTACAGTTATAGACAGGGACACATGTTTCTATGATGTTTTTAGGGTTAGATACATAAATGTGATCAATTATTGTGCTTGAATTTGATGTGACTCTTGTGGGTGAATTGACTAATTGGTTTAGATTGAGTGAGTTTGTAATTTGGGTCCATTGATTGTGTACTTTTGCTAGGTCAATATTGAAGTCACCCAGTAAGATTACTTCCCTTGATTCTAATAGGACTTCATTCATCATGGAGTCAAATCTGTCTGTCCAATTTTTTCTTTCTGACGGATTTCTGTAACAAAACCCAATTACAATAGGGGATGTTCCTTTTACAGAAACTTCAATCCAGATAGATTCTACTTCATGACATTCTAAATGGGGAAGATGTTTAAATGTTACTGATTCACTAATATAGATTAAGATCCCAGTTTCTTTGGAATGCTGTGGATCTCTTCGTAGGATTTTGTAACCTGGAATATATATGTCCGTGTCTGTTATATGTTTTGAAATTCTTGACTCAGAAAGACCCAGAATGTGAAATGGTTTGCCTTGATTTGTGATGAGTGTTGAAATATCTTCGATTTTATTTACTGCATGGTTTATGTTTAGGTGGCAGATGCGTAATCCATCCTTGGAGGGCCATGAAGTATGTCTTGAATACATCAGTTAGTTAGTTTAGTGAGAAATGTGATATGTGTGCAAAATTTGGTGAAGATGAAGAAAAATTAAAGTTGAAGAGTAATAATAGGGGGGAGCTGAGTGAGCACTTGGTTGGGTAAAGGATGAAATGGATTAAGAAGGAATAAATCAATAAACACTATACATACAACACACAATAATATATATATAATAATAGATTTAACACATACAACACACAATAATATATATATATATATATATATATATATATATATATATATATATATATATATATATATATATGTATATATTAACTCAGTTAATCCTGCCTAATCTAACTGGAAGAACACGTGAATATACCAGAACCAGCAATCTGGAGCACAAGTAGGGTGATACAGTTTTAAGGAAGAAGAGAGGTTAAGAAAATGAAAAAATATGTACGAAGATAGCAAAAACAATACTAAATCACCTTGAACAGTCAATGCAATAAAATGTGGAAGAATAATAAAATAAGAACACACCTTGAACAGTCAAGGCAATAAGATGTGGAAGAATTATAAAATATGAACACCGTAACAGAAACAATAGTCACGGCCAGATTACAATCCTGATGCACAATCGGCGCAGTTCATGAAGACTAAAAGTGTTGGCACACAATAAGCACAGATCCTGGAAAATTTTAGTCAATCTTTTTTAGATGGAGTATGATCTGGCACTGATCAGTCACTGTGTGTGCTGCACTTTCGGAGCACTGCATCAGGTGGGCACAAGTCCAGCACAGAATAACTGATATAGTATATCAGTATCAGTTTGACACCAGGTAAACGAACCAAGATCATGGGGCGTGGAGCACGGGAAACGGTCTTCGTAATCTTGTGGTGTTGTTGTTTTGCTCATATGTTCATGTGTATTCATACATTTTGTTCATTCACAATAAAGCAATTAAATGTGGACGAATAATAAAATAAGAACACACCATGAACAGTCAAGGCAATAAAATGTGGAGGAACAATGAACTAAGAACACCTGTAAGCAGCAACAGGAACAATAGTCAAAGCCAGATTACTAATCCTGATGCACAAGTTCACAAAGATTAAAATGTTGACATACAATAAGTACAGATCCTGGAAATTTTAGCCAAATCTTTTCTGGATGAAGTATGATCTGACACTGATCAGACTCTGTGTGCTATACTTTCAGAGCACTGCATCAGGTGGGCACACCTCCAGCACAGAATAACTGGTATAATACAGAAGTATCTGTTTATTCTTGTTGAGTGTTGGTAGAGTGGTAAGATCACACCAGAGTTTCTAAGGTATATAATGCCGTGTTGGGCTGGTCATAGGGAGCACTGGAGGGGAAGGCTGGAGCTGGGTGAGGTCTGGACACAGACACTGCTGGGTAGGGTGGGGGCAGGAGGTGGGGAGAACGTAGGGTCGTTGTAGGTAGGGTCGTTGTAGATCGTGGATATGGGAGAGTTTGTCTGTTGAACCACACATTGTCGTTCTAGGGTTGGTGGGTGGGGCGGCGTCCTGACATCTGTGATGAAAAAGGGCATCCAGGGACACTGGATTTTTGTAGATACCCTTTTTGCAGCAGAGATGGGGCTTGTGTCCTCTGTTTCTGGTTGGGCCATGTAGTGGGGGCTGTCAGGAGTGGCTGTCGTTGATGTCGGGGGTCAGCGTACTTGAGGCTGTATGCTATCCTGTCTGAACCTTTGGGGCTTGGATGGAATTGGTCCCTATATAAATCTTTGCGTGGGGCCCCACTTGCAGTTGTAAATATGGAAGTGTGGTCTGCAAAAGGGATTTTTTCTGCAGCACACACTTTAGCTAAGGATATATTTGACACATTGACTGGTTTTTTTAGGGGGTGCCATCCCATAGGGGGGATGATGGATGATGCCAGCAGCCTGGCTTGAGGGAACACATGTTTGATGTTTTTAATGAGGTGTGTCCATTTGTTTTCTGTGATGGATGTATATTTGCATGTGTTAATGCCTGTGTGAAAAATGATGTGTTGTACTTCTTTGTTGCAGGGAATGTGTTTCAGCCAATGAATAAGGTCATCGACTGTGAGACCTGAGATGCTGATATTCTGATTCTTGCCTTTGTGAAATAGAATATCAGATTTGATTTGTTGTGACACTGAGTCACCTAAGATGAGATTTGTGGTGTTGGGGTGTACCCTTTGTTCTGCAAGTTGTTGGCGTGGTGTGAGAGTGTTGGTGGTAGTATTTTGGGGTGCTTCAGGGGTGTTTGATTGCAGTTTTGTTTCTTTTCTTTTCCTTTGAGAGACTGTTGTCCAAACATTTGTGTTTAAATCATTGTCCACCGTGATGTTGGAAGTTTGTTTGTCAGGGTCTGCTTGGTTGCTGTTTTTGTCAGTGTTGACTGTTTGGTTGCTGATGTCTTCAGTAATGTTGGAGGATTGTTTGTTAGAGTCTGTTTGGGTGATGACTTTGATAGTGTTGACTGAGGCATGTTGTGGAGTTGTAGAGTAGGATAGGGTTTGCTTCAGGTCAGTGTCGTCTTTGATGGTGTTGACTGAGGCATGCTGTGGAGTTGTAGAGTCAGGTGGAGTTGGCTTCAGGTTAATGTTGTCTTGTGTACATTATTTTTTGTTTTCGTCGTCGAGGTAGAGAGGAGAAAATCTGTTGGTGGTAGGGAAGGATGATAGAAGGGAATCCTGTTCTTGATTTGACCGTATGGCTGAGTGTTTTTGTGTGTGTGCTTTTGATAGTGTTTGTTTCAGTTGTGTGAGTTCTGACTTCAAGTCATGGTTTTCTTTTTGCAGTTTGTGTACACTCTTGGTGAGGGACCCTAACACTTTAGTGGCTTTTTTAATTGAACAAGTTAGTGAGTGTATTTTTTGCTTCTGTTGTAGTGATGTTTGGGTAACTGCGTATTTGCACAGGAAACGGGGAGTGCGACGTGGCTTTATGTGAGGATGAGTGGTTGATGGTGAAACATGTTGCACCTGCTGCGTTTGCACAGTGAGTGGATGAGGTGTTTGTATTGTGTTTTGTGGAGTGGTTTGTGTTGTGTTCCCCACAGCTGAGTTTGCCTGGCCTGGCTGCTGGACTGGTGGGGATGTGGGTGATGCTGGTGATGATGGTGACAGCTGGGTATCAGGACTGAGTGGTGGGCTGGTGGTGGGATGGGTCATTGAATCCAGTCTGGGGAGGTGAGGACTTTTGGATGGGGAGGGGATGTCTTGGGGAATTATTTTGCCTGAAGGGGAAGGTTTGGGTTGGGGCAGGGGTAGTTCAGACAGGTTGCGCGCAGCCTCGTCCAAGTTTGGTTGGGTGTCTGTCTTTGTCAGGTTGAAGATGGCTCTAATCACCTGAACCAGTGACTGAAATTCCTTCCTGAGCCATCTTCTACAGAGGTTGCCTTGTACTAGCACAGTACCGGTGGTATAGAAGGTGGTGACAGTGATAAGTTTTCTGTCTGCACAGTTCACCTGTATTTTTGTCTTGTACAGTTCCTCGGGTAGGGTGGTAGGGATACTTGATAGGTCATCATTGTCACTAAGTGAAATCAGTTTGTTGGGTATTGCATAGTCATTCCAATAAACACTAAAGGCTGGTTGACTGTTTACACTACACATGTAACGTTTATAGAAGATTTTTCTTGTTAAGGGAAGCAATGGAAAAGGGACACTAAAAGTTAATTGTTTTGGGTCAATTTTGATATGTATTTGGGGGGCCCAGTCATATTGGGTATTGGTGGTGACAGCAGACATTTTGGGGGTGGAGGGGGAGGGGACAGGGGGAGTGGAGATGGAGTGAATGAAGATTAGATTCTGTTTTTAACCCATGGCCCCTAGTCAACAGTTTACATCTTCAAACACATGACACACTTCACTGCATACTGATTCATTTACATGGAGGCAGTCATAAGTGTATGTAAAAGAAAATGGTTTCAAAAAAAAAATAAGGAAAGAAAGAAATATTTAATCCAAAAAAAAAAAAAAAAAAATAAAAAAATAAAAATAAATAAATAATAAAAAAAAAAATAATTAAAAAAAAAAAAAAAAGTGAAATAGAGTGATGGAGATTGGTTATGCTGTTTTTATCCCATGCCCCTAGACCAAAAGTTCACAATTTCAAACACATGAAATACTACACTGCATACTGGTTCATATACGTGGAGGCAGTCAGATGTGTACTGACAGAAAATGGTTTAAGGAGGGTGGGGAGGGGGCTGAAGTAAAAGTGAAGGGAGGTGGGGGAGGGGGGGGGGGCTGTCAATAGTAGTCAATACAAATCTAGGCTTGGTGGGATACTATGACAATTTTCTCCATGGTAGGGAGTCACTGTACTTGGCACGAAAACTTCACACGGGGAAGACTACGTAGGCCTACTCACGCGTACACCTGGTGGGATACTATGACGATGGTCTCCATGGTGAGGAGACACAGTACTTGGAAGCAGACTAGACTAGGCCTTAAGTAGGCCCACACACACACCTACACACTACCACTTGCATTCATGAAAGGGGGGACAGCGAGCCCTCGATGGATGGACAGCGAGCGTTGGCGTCCCGGGCTGGTATCGAGTGGTACTCCATACGTCAGGAACAATTAGCTGGCGACACCGACACAGACACACACACAACTGGGTGGCGGACGCTTCAAGTCTGTATGCGACATGGAATGGCAATTTGAAATAGAATTGACTTTTTTTTCTGATTTACCACAGGAACACACTATCTGAAGATAGACAATATCACAGGTGGAATCCACATGATTGCAGATGACCACTGGTATAAAAAGAAAAGTATTGAAAGCCAGGTTCCGTCTAAATGAACACTTTCATCGGAGAGCTCCCTACACACGTCTTGACAGCTTGACGAGCTTGAGAGCGGGGTAGCCATCTTCGGGGCAGCGGTGTCGCCACAATTCAGACGCCACACACATGGAAAATAAGCCGCCCCTGTGGCCTAGTGGTTAGGGCGTTGTACTCGTAATCTAAGGGTTGCGGATTCGATCCCAGCTATTCTGCTATGGCGTTGTGTCCTTGGAAAAGGCACTTTACGGCTATTTTCTCACCCCACCCAGGTGTAAAAGGGGTACCAACCTTGTGTTGGGGTTAACCTTGCGATAGACTGGCGTCCTATCCAGGGGGGAGTCTATGACTCTCAGTCGCTTAACGCCACAGAAACCGGGATAAGCACCGGCCTGATGAGCCTTATGGCTCGGGACAGACTTTAACTTTTTAACACATGGAAAATGGTTGCCAAGCTTGTATGCATAGGGTAGGGCAGGGCCTTGGTGTCGTGGGCGCCGTAACTGTGCAAAAGTGCGGGTGCCGTGGGCCCGAAAGTGACGTTTCGTCACATCTTTTGCTTCTTCTTCAGCTTATGCATAGGGGGGTGGGTATGCGTTGGCGCGTGGCCGCACTCTCTGGTGTTCGTAGGTGCGTTCGTTGGTGTGCGCGCGTGTGGCGGAGACCCTGCGCTTTGCTGTGCTGCATCACATTGTACGGAATTATTATTTGTTGGCAGTTGTAGGGGTCATCATTGCCCACACTGTACCATGCTTCCTTCCCACCAAATTGCCCCCGTGAGAGCGGGGTAGCCATCTTCGGGGCACCCGTGTCGCCACAATTCAGACGCCACACACATGGAAAATGGTTGCCAAGCTTGTATGCATAGGGTAGGGCAGGGCCTTGGTGTCGTGGGCGCCGTAACTGTGCAAAAGTGCGGGTGCCGTGGGACCGAAAGTGACGTTTCGTCACTTCTTTTGCTTCTTCTTCAGCTTATGCATAGGGGGGTGGGTATGCGTTGGCGCGTGGCCGCGCTCGCTGGTGTTCGTAGGTGCGTTCGTTGGTGTGCGCGCGTGTGGCGGAGACCCTGCGCTTTGCTGTGCTGCATCACATTGTACGGAATTATTATTTGTTGGCAGTTGTAGGGGTCATCATTGCCCACACTGTACCATGCTTCCTTCCCACCAAATTGCCCCGTGAGAGCGGGGTAGCCATCTTCGGGGCAGCGGTGTCGCCACAATTCAGACGCCACACACATGGAAAATGGTTGCCAAGCTTGTATGCATAGGGTAGGGCAGGGCCTTGGTGTCGTGGGCGCCGTAACTGTGCAAAAGTGCGGGTGCCGTGGGCCCGAAAGTGACGTTTCGTCACATCTTTTGCTTCTTCTTCAGCTTATGCATAGGGGGGTGGGTATGCGTTGGCGCGTGGCCGCGCTCGCTGGTGTTCGTAGGTGCGTTCGTTGGTGTGCGCGCGTGTGGCGGAGACCCTGCGCTTTGCTGTGCTGCATCACATTGTACGGAATTATTATTTGTTGGCAGTTGTAGGGGTCATCATTGCCCACACTGTACCATGCTTCCTTCCCACCAAATTGCCCCCGTGAGAGCGGGGTAGCCATCTTCGGGGCAGCGGTGTCGCCACAATTCAGACGCCACACACATGGAAAATGGTTGCCAAGCTTGTATACATAGGGTAGGGCAGGGCCTTGGTGGCGTGGGCGCCGTAACTGTGCAAAAGTGCGGGTGCCGTGGGCCCGAAAGTGACGTTTCGTCACATCTTTTGCTTCTTCTTCAGCTTATGCATAGGGGGGTGGGTATGCGTTGGCGCGTGGCCGCGCTCGCTGGTGTTCGTAGGTGCGTTCGTTGGTGTGCGCGCGTGTGGCGGAGACCCTGCGCTTTGCTGTGCTGCATCACATTGTACGGAATTATTATTTGTTGGCAGTTGTAGGGGTCATCATTGCCCACACTGTACCATGCTTCCTTCCCACCAAATTGCCCCCGTGAGAGCGGGGGTAGCCATCTTCGGGGCAGCGGTGTCGCCACAATTCAGACGCCCACACATGGAAAATGGTTGCCAAGCTTGTATGCATAGGGTAGGGCAGGGCCTTGGTGTCGTGGGCGCCGTAACTGTGCAAAAGTGCGGGTGCCGTGGGCCCGAAAGTGACGTTTCGTCACATCTTTTGCTTCTTCTTCAGCTTATGCATAGGGGGGTGGGTATGCGTTGGCGCGTGGCCGCGCTCGCTGGTGTTCGTAGGTGCGTTCGTTGGTGTGCGCGCGTGTGGCGGAGACCCTGCGCTTTGCTGTGCTGCATCACATTGTACGGAATTATTATTTGTTGGCAGTTGTAGGGGTCATCATTGCCCACACTGTAACCATGCTTCCTTCCCACCAAATTGCCCCCGTGGAGCGGGGTAGCCATCTTCGGGGCAGCGGTGTCGCCACAATTCAGACGCCACACACATGGAAAATGGTTGCCAAGCTTGTATGCATAGGGTAGGGCAGGGCCTTGGTGTCGTGGGCGCCGTAACTGTGCAAAAGTGCGGGTGCCGTGGGCCCGAAGTGACGTTTCGTCAATCTTTTGCTTCTTCTTCAGCTTATGCATAGGGGGGTGGGTATGCGTTGGCGCGTGGCCGCGCTCGCTGGTGTTCGTAGGTGCGTTCGTTGGTGTCCCGCGCGTGTGGCGGAGACCCTGCGCTTTGCTGTGCTGCATCACATTGTACGGAATTATTATTTGTTGGCAGTTGTAGGGGTCATCATTGCCCACACTGTACCATGCTTCCTTTCCCACCAAATTGCCCCGTGAGAGCGGGGTAGCCATCTTCGGGGCAGCGGTGTCGCCAAAATTTTCAGACGCCACACACATGGGAAAATGGTTTTTGCCAAGCTTGTATGCATAGGGTAGGCAGGGCCTTGGTGTCGTGGGCGCCGTAACTGTGCAAAAGTGCGGGTGCCGTGGGCCCGAAAGTGACGTTTCGTCACATTCTTTTGCTTCTTCTTCAGCTTATGCATAGGGGGGTGGGTATGCGTTGGCGCGTGGCCGCGCTCGCTGGTGTTCGTAGGTGCGTTCGTTGGTGTGCGCGCGTGTGGCGGAGACCCTGCGCTTTGCTGTGCTGCATCACATTGTACGGAATTATTATTTGTTGGCAGTTGTAGGGGTTCATCATTGCCCACACTGTACCATGCTTCCTTCCCACCAAATTGCCCCCGTGAGAGGGGGTAGCCATCTTCGGGGCAGCGGTGTCGCCACAATTCAGACGCCACACACATGGAAAATGGTTGCCAAGCTTGTATGCATAGGGTAGGGCGGGCCTTGGTGTCGTGGGCGCCGTAACTGTGCAAAAGTGCGGGTGCCGTGGGCCCGAAAAGTGACGTTTCGTCACATCTTTTGCTTCTTCTTCAGCTTATGCATAGGGGGGTGGGTATGCGTTGGCGCGTGGCCCGCGCTCGCTGGTGTTCGTAGGTGCGTTCGTTTGGTGTGCGCGCGTGTGGCGGAGACCCTGCGCTTTGCTGTGCTGCATCACATTGTACGGAATTATTATTTGTTGGCAGTTGTAGGGGTCATCATTGCCCACACTGTACCATGCTTCCTTCCCACCAAATTGCCCCCGTGAGAGCGGGGGTAGCCATCTTCGGGGCAGCGGTGTCGCACAAATTCAGACGCCACACACATGGAAAATGGTTGCCAAGCTTGTATGCATAGGGTAGGGGCAGGGCCTTGGTGTCGTGGGGCGCCGTAACTGTGAAAAGTGGGGTGCGTGGGCCGAAGTGACGTTCGTCACATCTTTTGCTTCTTCTTCAGCTTATGCATAGGGGGGTGGGTATGCGTTGGCGCGTGGCCGCGCTCGCTGGTGTTCGAGGTGCGTTCGTTGGTGTGCGCGGGTGGCGGGACCTGCGTTGCTGTGCGCATCAATTGTACGGAATTATTATTGTTGCAGTTGTAGGGGTCTCATTGCCCAACTGTACATGCTTCCTTCCACCAAATGCCCGTGAGAGCGGGTAGCATCTTCGGGCAGCGTGTCGCCACAATTCAGACGCCACACACATGGAAATGTTGCAAGCTGTTGCATAGGGTAGGGCAGGGCCTGGTGTCGTGGGCGCCGTAACTGTGCAAGTGCGGGTGCGTGGGCCGAAAGTGCGTTTCGTCACATCTTTTGCTTCTTCTTCAGTTATGCATAGGGGGGGGGTATGCGTTGGCGCTGGCCGCGCTCGCTGGTGTTCGTAGGTGCGTTCGTTGGTGTGCGCGCGTGTGGCGGAGACCTGCGCTTTGCTGTGCTGCATCACATTGTACGGAATATTATTTGTTGGCAGTTGTAGGGGTCATCATTGCCCCACTGTACATGCTTCCTTCCCCAAATTGCCCCGTGAGAGCGGGGTGCCATCTTCGGGCAGCGGTGTCGCCACAATTCAGACGCCACACACATGGAAAATGGTTGCCAAGCTTGTATGCATAGGGTAGGGCAGGGCCTTGGTGTCGTGGGCGCCGTAACTGTGCAAAAGTGCGGGTGCGTGGGCCGAAAGTGACGTTTCGTCACATCTTTTGCTTCTCTTCAGCTTATGCATAGGGGGGTGGGTATGCATTGGCGCGTGGCCGCGCTCGCTGGTGTTCGTAGGTGCGTTCGTTGGTGTGCGCGCGTGTGGCGGAGACCCTGCGCTTTGCTGTGCTGCATCACATTGTACGGAATTATTATTTGTTGGCAGTTGTAGGGGTCATCATTGCCCACACTGTACCATGCTTCCTTCCCACCAAATTTGCCCCCGTGAGAGCGGGGGTAGCCATCTTCGGGGCACGGTTGTCGCCACAAATTCAGACGCCACACACATGGAAAATGGTTTGCCAAGCTTGTATGCATTAGGGTAGGGCAGGGCCTTGGTGTCGTGGGCGCCGTAACTGTGCAAAAGTGCGGGTGCCGTGGGCCCGAAAGTGACGTTTCGTCACATCTTTTGCTTCTTCTTCAGCTTATGCATAGGGGGGTGGGTATGCGTTGGCGCGTGGCCGCGCTCGCTGGTGTTCGTAGGTGCGTTCGTTGGTGTGCGCGCGTGTGGCGGAGACCCTGCGCTTTGCTGTGCTGCATCACATTGTTACGGAATTATTATTTTGTTGGCAGTTGTAGGGGTCATCATTGCCCACACTGTACCATGTTCCTTCCCACCAAATTGCCCCCGTGAGAGCGGGGTAGCCATCTTCGGGGCCGGTGTCGCCACAATTCAGACGCCACACACATGGAAAATGGTTGCCAAGCTTGTATGCATAGGGTAGGGCGGGGCCCTTTTGGTGTCGTGGGCGCCGTTACTTTGCAAAAGTGGGGTGCCGTGGGCCCGAAAGGGGACGTTTCGTCACATCTTTTGTTCTTCTTCAGCTTATGCATAGGGGGGTGGGTATGCTTTTGGCGCGTGGCCGCGCTCGCTGGTGTTCGTAGGTGCGTTCGTTGGTGTGCGCGCGGTGTGGCGGAGACCCTGCGCTTTGCTGTGCTGCATCACATTGTACGGAATTATTATTTGTTGGCAGTTGTAGGGGTCATCATTGCCCACACTGTACCATGCTTCCTTCCCACCAAATTGCCCCCGTGAGAGCGGGGTAGCCATTCTTCGGGGCACCGTGTCGCCACAAATCAGACGCCACACACATGGAAAATGGTTGCCAAGCTTGTATGCATAGGGTAGGGCAGGGCCTTGGTGTCGTGGGCGCCGTAACTGTGCAAAAGTGCGGGTGCCGTGGGCCCGAAAGTGACGTTTCGTCACATCTTTTGCTTCTTCTTCAGCTTATGCATAGGGGGGTGGTATGCGTTGGCGCGTGGCCGCGCTCGCTGGTGTTCGTAGGTGCGTTCGTTGGTGTGCGCGCGTGTGGCGGAGACCCTGCGCTTTGCTGTGCTGCATCACATTGTACGGAATTATTATTTGTTGGCAGTTGTAGGGGTAAATCATTGCCCACACTGTACCATGCTTCCTTCCCACCAAATTGCCCCCGTGAGAGCGGGGTAGCCATCTTGGGGCGGGCGGTGTCGCCACAATTCAGGACGCCACACACAGGAAAATGGTTGCCAAGTTGTAGGGCATGGGGGTAGGGAGGGCCTTGGTGTCGTGGGGGCCGAAAACTGTGCAAAAGTGCGGGTGCCGTGGGCCCGAAATTTGACGTTTCGTCACATCTTTTGCTTTTCTTCAGCTTATGCATAGGGGGTGGGTATGCGTTTGGCGCGTGGCCGCGCTCGCTGGTGTTCGTAGGTGCGTTCGTTGGTGTGGCGCGGTGTGGCGGAGACCCTGCGCTTTGTGTGCTGAAATCACATTGTACGGAATTATTATTTGTTGGCAGTTGTGGGGTCTTTCATTGCCCACACTGTACCATGTTTTCCTTCCCACCAAAATTGCCCCCGTGGAGAGCGGGGTAGCCATCTTCGGGGAGGGGTTTGTCGCCACAATTCGACGCCACACACATGGAAAATGGTTGCCAAGCTTGTATGCATAGGGTAGGGCGGGCCTTGGTGTCGTGGGCGCCGTAACTGTGCAAAAGTGCGGGTTTGCCGTGGGCCCGAAAGGGGGACGTTTCGTCAAATCTTTTGCTTTTTTCTTCAGCTTATGCATGGGGGGGGTGGGTATGCGTTGGCGCGTGGCCGCGCTCGCTGGTGTTCGTAGGTGCGTTCGTTGGTGTGCGCGCGTGTGGCGGAGACCCTGCCCCTTTGGGCGCTCACTTGTAGGAATTTTTTTTGTTGGGGCATTTTGGGGTCTCATTCCCCACATGTACCATC
>CM060322.1:243296-248296 GCA_030674155.1 Stramonita haemastoma
GTGTAAGTGTATGTGTATGTGTGTGTGTGGTGTGTGTGTGTGTGTGTGTGTGTGTGTGTGTGTGTTGTGTGTGTGTGTGGTGTGTGTGTGTGTGTGTGTGTGTGCGTGCGTGGATTTGTCTGCATGTGCTTTTGTCAATCTGTCTATGTCTATGTGTATTTATGCACCTATGTGACACTGTGACAGACACATAAAACTTCCGAAACTTTCGTGTATAATTATGATAAAAAGTCTTTTGAAGGTCACCGAATTTTTATATCTAAAATCTGAACACCCACCTGGAGTTCTACAGTGCGAACACTCACACCTGTTGCCAGTTGTCCACCATTAGTAAAACTTTTATCTGGCTTCTTTATTTCCACAGATATCAAACCAGTATAATACAGTTTTAGAAGCTCGGATCCATAATCCCAAAACAAACCAAACCGTAAAGATCCCACCTGTTCAAACGAAAATCCCAACACCGAATCAGAGGCATGTAGAATATTAACTAACATCTGCCGCAAATAATCAACCATCAGTAAAGCTATTACCTCTCTTTAGCAGCTGTTATATACGTTTGCCAGAAGCATGGATCCAAAATTACAAAAAGGGCATATCTAAAAAAAACTGTTATGAAAATATGTTAACATTAAACCCTGCAGAAGTAGGTACAACATGCACTGACACCTGTCCTCAGTTCTCAACCTTCAGTATAAATGTTCCCTCTTCAGCAGGTATTTAGCTGTTATAGACGTTTGACAGAAGCATATGTCATAGCAAACTTCTCTGCGTGAAATTTGGGATGCTCTCCCTGGGGACAGTGCATCGCCACAAGTGCAGCGCCTCCAATTATTTTTTTTTCCTGTCTGCAACTGTAATTGTTTCCCTATCAGAGTTGCTTTTTTTCTACATATTTTTGCCAGGAACAACCCTTTTGTTGCTTTGGGCTATTTTACGTGTGCTAGGTAATGATGTGTAACACACGGGACCTTGGTTCATCGTCTCATCTGGAAGACTGGCACCCAGACCACCACTCATGGCTGATGGATGGGAAAGCTTTGAATCCAAACGGGATTCAAACCACTGCACACTCCGACCTGGACTTTTGGCTTTCTAGGTAGGCACGTTACCTTATAGACCACCGATCCACATAATTATATCCAAAATTCTATTTAAAAGAATTTTTTAAAAATAGCAAACAGCCAAACCTTAAAGACTCTTTTTTATAAAAAAAAAGTCTGACCACCAATGAAGAGGTATGTAAAAGGTACACTCACACCTCTGCCAAGTTACCAACCATCAGTTAAGCCTGTATAAGGCTGGTTCCAGTTAGCAGGTATTAATTAAGCCGTTATATCCTTTTGACAGGAGCATAGATCCCAAATTTCAGAATGGAATATCCCATCATAAACATGTCTTTTGAAAACAAAATCTGAACGCCAAACCAATGAAAAGTAATACTAACACCTGTTGCAAGTTTTCAACCATCAGTTATATCTCTTATCTGGCTGGCTCCAGTCAGCAGATATTAAACCGTAATATATGTTTGACAGGAGCATAGATCCATTTTAAAAATAAAAACAAACAACAAATGTACCATAAAGATCCTTTTTTTAAAAAATAATAATCTGAACCCAAACCAGAGCTGTTCTAAAACGTACACTAACACCTATTGCAAGTTATCAACCATTGCTATATTATTTCATTCAGGAGCATATATAGACCCACATTTCCAAAATAAATAAAACACGCATTAAAAATCCTTTTTCTAACAAACAATTCTGGACACAAAAACCAGAGGTATGTAAAACGTACACTAACACCTGTTGCAGATTATAAACTATCAGTAAAGACCCTATCTGGCTGGCTTTATTCAGCAGATATCTAATCCATGACATACGTTTGACAGGAGCATATATATTCATTCCAAGATATTAAAAAAATGATAATAATAATCCTACCTTAAAAGATCTCATTTTGAAAAAAAACACAAAAAAACAAAACCTGAGCCACTAAACCAAAGGAACACCTGTTGCAAATAATTGACCACCTGTAAACTGTGGTCTAGTTGTCTCCATTCAGCCTGCATCAAGCCCTTAAACACTGTAGTTATAAGTATGGGTGTTGTATTTTCAAATTGCTGACTGTTTTTTTTTTCTTTTATCAATATTTACTTCATGACTGGTTTGTTTTTTTCTAGGAGGAGGATACACTGAAGGGAGAAGGTGTTGGTGTGTGTGTGTGTGTGTGTGTGTGTGTGTGTGTGTGTGTGTGTGTGTGTGTGTGTGTGTGTGTGTGTGTGTGTGTGTGGTGTGTGTGTGTCTTCAATTTTACGTCTGTTCACTTAATGTGATTCAGATGGATGTGTGTGTGTGTGTGTGTGTGTGTGTGTGTGTGTGTGTGTGTGTGTGTGTGTGTGTGTGTGTGTGTGTGTGTGTGTGTGTGCGCGTGCGTTTTAGCGTCTATCCACTAAAAGTGTGTGTGTGTGTGTGTGCGCGTGTGTGTGTCTGTCTGTCTGTGCATGTGTGTATAAGTGTACGTGTACACACACGCACACTGATGTGCTTGTATGAGTCCTTCCGTACACAGGCAAGTGTATGTGTGTTCTTTAGTACCTATGGAAGCATATTCATTAGTATTGTGACTACTCAGAAGTTGCAACAAAATAAACAACAACCAAAAAAGGAATATTCAGACAGACATGCAAATTGAAAGACAAGTCAAACCCTGAGACAGACAGAGACACAGACACAAACATAATCATAAAATTAACAAAATGGAAGGGTTCTACTTTTATAAATTCGAGGTAAAAGAAAATCACCTGTAGTGTCGATCAGTTAATCGAGCTCTGTGCTTCTGATCAGACAACACTCAAGCAATTAGATGTAACACCTGTATCATAGTACTAACACCTGTTAATACATATCGATCAGCCTGGAAGCTTTTATCTCATTAATTTGACATTAAATTATTTAAGGCCTATAATTATGAAGTTATGTCCTTTGAAAATAGTTTTTTTTAAGTTGTCTAGTGCAAATTTTTACTGACAGAGGCAAACATTAGAGCGAAGGCGTAGTTATGAATATCTTAACCGGATGCATGCATACATGGATGTAAGCCGCAGTGAATAGGAAAATATTTGTGTATGGCTGCATACACAAATGCATGATACATGACAGTTGCACGCTAACACACATGCACACGCACGCACGCACACACACACACGCGCGCACACACACACATACACAAACACTCTCTGTCTCTGTCTGTCTGTCTGTCTGTCTGTCTGTGTCTCTGTCTGTCTGTCTGTCTGTCTGTCTGTCTGTCTGTCTGTCTGTCTGTCTGTCTGTCTGTCTGTCTGTCTGTCTGTCTGTCTGTCTGTCTGTCTCTCTCTCTCTCTCTCTCTCTCTCTCTCTCTCTCTCTCTCTCTCTCCTCTCTCTCTCTCTCTCTCTCTCTCTCTCTCTCTCTCTCTCTCTTTTTCTCTCTCTCTCCCCCCCTCTCTCTCTCATAAACACAAACGCAAGCACGCACGCGCACACACACACATACACACACACACACACACACACCACACACACACACACACACACACACACACACACACACACACACACACACACACACACACACACACACACACACACACACAGAATAACGATGGGATAGTTATCACACTTTAACAAGCGCTCTCATTGAGGAAATGCTGGGAGAACATATCCGACATGCTAGATGCTACGGAACAGGTCGGATGTGATAATCATGATGACCAAAGTGAGCAGAAGACAGCCAAATGTAGCACAGACAGCAAATTTATAGCAAAGACAGCAGTATGTAATGTGCAGACAGCAGTTTGTTTAAATTTCAAAGCAAAATGGTTCGTATTCAGGGCAGGTAGCAATGTTTGGGTAAAAACATTAACTACTATAGTAATTTGAGTTTCAACAGGAGAAACACTGTTAAATCTATGTTTGAATTGAATAGCTGTAAGCATGCTCTATATGATGATATTATCATGATGTCAACTATAAATACCAATATTTTTTTTGCATTGTAGGATAACGTATATTATTCCTCGTAAGTATTGTCTGAATAACTTGATCACTACTATCGCCTTCACCACCACCACCACCACCGTCGTCGTCGTCGTCGTCGTCGTCGACGTCGTCATCATCATCATCATCATCATCATCATCATCATCATCATCATCATCATCATCATCATCATCATCATCATCATCATCATCAAACATCAGTAGTGATAATAAGCACATGCTTGTGTATTTGTGTGTGTGTGTGTTTGTGAGTGTATGCGGGAGCGCGCGCGCGTGTGTGTATGTGTGTGTGTGTCTGTGTGTGTATTGTGTGTGTCTGTGTCTGTGTCTGTGTCTGTCGTGTCTGTACCTGTGTTTTTCTCTGTCAAGCTATGTCTATCTCTCTCAATCTGTTCACATGCTGGACTGCCTACCTGCCTCTCTCTGTGTCTACATATACGTAGGTCTGTGCGTTGCATCATCGATTCTCCCATCCCCGCTGTCCCCTTAGTGCTTCACACTGCATCTAACACACATACACACACACACACACACACACACACACACTCACACACACTACACACGCACACACACTACACACACACAAAACACACACATTTTTTGGGAACAGATAACATTTACAAAACTGCATTCACACGGGTACTGGATGTAAAAAAGCACAAGAGTGCTTATCCCATTATCCTCGATATAAAACAATAAAACACACACACACACACACACACACACACACACACACACACACACACACACACACACACACACACCACACACACACACACACACACACACACACACACACACACACACACCCAACACACACACAACACCCACCCACCCACCCACCCATGCACACACACACACACCACTACACACCCACACACACACACACACCCACACACACATACATACACATACACACTCACACATAACACACACATACATACACACACACACTACACGCACCA
>CM060322.1:265796-270796 GCA_030674155.1 Stramonita haemastoma
GAATGGTGGGTATAGCGTGTGTGTGGACATATGTCGTAAGCGTTATAATTATATTTGCTATCAACGTATATGTATATGAAATAATGTAACAGCAATAATAAAAGAAGATAGCTACATCAAACCCTATCTTAAGTGTTCAACACGAAGAGAGAGAGAGAGGAGAGGGAGGGAGAGAGAGAGAGAGAGAGAGAGAGAGAGAGAGAGAGAGAGAGAGAGAGAGAGAGAGAGAGGGGAGGAGAGAGAGGAGAGAGAGAGAGAGAGAGAGGAGAGAGAGAGAGAGAGAACACACACACTGAACACTGAACAGGTTTAATCTGTACATTGGGCCTTAGGCCACAATACATGGAGTGGGGGAGGGAGGAAACAAAATACTGATATTGTGATAATTCATAAAACAAAAAAGCCAATTCCTTGTGAGGAATGATCGCAATAGCCCTATCTTGAACGGGCTTGGAACTTGAAGAACATATTATACTGCATCAATAATGATGATAACACACCTCTAGATCGCACTGTCAAAATAGAATACTTCATTTTAGAGAGACAGCAACAGTATTTGAAAACACAGCTTATTATGCACATCACTACCTTAAATAATATTTTGATATAACACATTCTTCCTTCTATTAATGGATTGAAAAATATATCTGGATAAAATAGTGAGTGTTGTCTTTGCTTGATTCTTTGATTAAATCTGGTAGTGACATATTGATACACTCAGATAAAAAAATTTCTTAAATCAGAGTACATTGAGCATTCTAGCAAAAAATGGGCTTCATTTTCGAGTTTAGTCGCACAAAACGGACACAGCTTTTCTTGTTCATTTATACTATATCTAAAAACATTGTTATTTAGAGGCAAAACATTTAACCTAATTTGTGTAATAGCAACTCGGAAACAGTATGTGTCAATACAGTTGATGTATTTTTCTTTTTCAAAGATACTTTTGAATGATCTATTGTTTTCATATCTCTCCTTATCTGTTATGGTTCCATGCCACTCTTGGATGAACATATCAACTAATCTCTGCTTGATTACACGTAAAAAGGCTTTTACATCACCAACTCCTTGTTGCAACCAAAGAATATTAAATCCAGTGTAGCACAGAATTTCCCGTATCTTTGAAGCCCAACAATCTTTTCCATTCCTATCTAGTTCTACTAACATTTGGTAGGCATAATAAGGTAACCTGTTTTGACTCAGTTGCAATAATTTAAACCAGTATCTAAGAACTTTTGTGTAAAAATTGATATAAAGCGGATATCTACCCAATTCACTATATACCAGAGTCTTTTTTCACTGATTAATGTAAGTATAGTCTATGTGGAATCTTCTGACGAAACAAAACACACAAAATCACATTAATAGGAAACCTATCATTGCTCATTTCTGTCTCCGGAACAACGAGCGTACACACACACACACACACACACACACACACACACACACACACACACACACACACACACACACACACAACACACACACACACACACACACAGATATACATATGTATATATATAAAAATTATATACATATACATACAGACACACACAATCTCTCTCTCTCTCTCTCTCTCTTCTCTCTCTCTCTCTCTCTCTCTCTCTCTCTCTCTCTCTCTTCTCTCTCTCCTCTCTCTCTCTCTCTCTCTCTTCTCTCTCTCTCTCTCTCTCTCCCTCTCTCTCTTCTCTCTCCCTGTCTTTCTCTCTTTTTCTCTCTCACTCACACTCATACACTCTCACTCTTTTATTCAACTACTCCTTGCTCACTAATATATCTAAAAATGAATTGATTAACAACAACACACACCCACACACTCCACACACACATACACACACACACACACACATTCTGATTCTGATTCTGATTCTGATTCTGATTCACACACACACACACACACACACACCACACACACACACACACACACACACACACACACACACACACACCACACACACACACACACACACACACCACACATACACACACACATACATATATAAAAGAGACTGGTCAGCAACAACTATGATAGGTCATCAATCTGATGATGTATGATCAGAATTAGCACTGGCTAACCTTTCAAATGCCACCCCGACACTCTAATACCTCCCCTCCCAACCCCCTACCCACCCTCACCCCCACCTACCCCTTGTGGGAAATTTGAGTATTCTGACAATAGGAACAATGCCTTTGCTCTTTGAAATCATGTGCATGACATTTCCACTTTCCTATCATTCCCTTTTTTTCCTCTGTGTGTGCGTGTGCGTGCGTGCGTGTATGTGAGTGTGTGTGTGTGTGTGTGTGTGTGTGTGTGTGTGTGTGTGTGTGTGTGTTGTGTGTGTGTGTGTTGTGTCTTGTTGTGTGTGTTAGTGTGTGTGTGTGTGTGTGTGTCTGTGTCTGTGTGTGTGTCTGTTTATCTACGTCTGTGTGTGTGTGTGTGAGAGCGCGCACGCGCGTGTGTGGCTCTGTGTGTGTGTGTGTGTGTGTGTGTGTGTGTGGTGTGTGTGTGTGTGTGTGTGTGTTTGTGTGTGTGTGTGTGTGTCTTTGTGTGTGTCTTTGTGTGGGGTGTGGGTGTGTGTAAGCATAAATTTGAGATATTTTTTATTCTAATATTTTGTGGACGGCTGCATACGTGCAAATGATTTGAATGCAAGCGCTTTGATTTGTTTGCTTTAGAAGATTTATCGCTATATAAATACCATAATTATATAATTATACTATTTTTTCTCTGGCTTATTTGATAGCCGTTGGTTCAGTGACCGCCGCTAAGGAGTCAGTGACTATGCAATACACTTGTTTTGACTGCTCTCATGCCTGCCAATGTTGATAAAAACCATAATTATTAAGTTGCATTAAGTAGCAAAATGGATTGTGATTTGTTCAAACTGTGTATATATTTATGCATTTGCATTATTTTGTTGTTATTGTTGTCGTTATTGTTGTTTTGTTGTTGTTGTTGTTCTGTTGTTGTTTTTTGGCATTCTCTGGATTAGCAGCATGGTGCTGTGTCTCACTCATCACACCTCAGACCATATGGAGACACACCAGATCATCATTCCCGTGTATGGCTGTGTTCCAAGTTTCACCAACCCACGAAATAAACATCCATACTCCGACTTCAGAGAATGTTATCTCCTTTCAATCCACAGAGATGATAATACCTTATGCCAAGAGTTTGTCACGGATGAAAAGAAACAATCTCAACATACCATTTTCAAGCGCAGCGTGACAAACAATGTTATGCATGTCGTGTAACACTTGGCCAACATCCCCTATCATTCACCCATAGTCTAATGTTACTAAGTGTAAACATATTTTAAACATACATCAACGTACAAAAACAACTTCATTTACCACCACCTAAGGTCAGTCCATAGTCCAGTCAACCGTTGGGGCACCAGTGATGATTCATTTTCCCAACATCTGCTGACATCATTAAACTGGGTTTGACAGAGCACTTAGACAAGGCCAATGTGCTAAGTCAAGTTTGCAAGTCTTCAGATGATTCACCTCATAAAATATTATCTTCTAAGCGTTTAAGACTGAACACCTCACTACCAGTCAGACTAAAGCCCCGTTTTAGAATTGATGTGGCACTGTCATTAACTTTTTTTTTTTTGTTTGATGTGCTTGAATGAGTAGTATCTATTTCGTTTTATTTTGAAATTGAATCTCTTTCAGTTTGCTTACGACTCCGGCGTTTTGTTTTGACTTTTTTGGTTTGCTGTTTTTGTTGTTTGTTTGTTTGTTTGTTTGATTGTTTTTGTTTTGTTTTTATTTTGTGTGTGACGGGGGCAGCGACTACACCTCTTATTTTTTTACAAAGCGTAGCAAAAGATAAGTGTAAGCAGTCGTTGAAAATGTGCAGTGGTAATAGCAGTAATTGTTGTTATTGTTGTTGCTATTGTTGTTGCTATTACCGCTGCTGTTTATACTTATCACCTTTTACTATCATTATTTCTTTTAATGCATACATTTCCATTCTAGATAGTAGTAAAAGTACAGAGGAACAAGCCAAAACATCACCAATACCATCAACAGAAATCACTGTCCCCAACACCAACCCTTTCCTCACTTTCTCCTCTACAGATCCTCGGGTGCTCGGCTTTCCCCTGATGCAAGGGCCGGAACGGTTGGCCATGGTGATCTCCCTTTACATACTAATGGTGACGCAGGGGCCGCGAGTGATGGCCCCTTTCAAGCCCCTGGAGTTCACACGGCTTCTGGTGGTGTACAACTTCGCCATGGTGGCTCTGGCCTCCTACATCTTTGTCTTGGTGAGGATGGGGGATTGAGATAGATAGATAGATAGATAGATAGATAGATAGATAGATAGAGAGAGAGAGAGAGAGAGAGAGAGAGAGAGAGAGAGAGAGAGAGAGAGAGAGAGAGAGAGAGAGAGAGAGAGAGAGAGAGAGAGAGAGAGAGAGAGAGAGAGACCTTGCAAAAGATTCTGGAATATCATGGCTTGGCTTCGCGAACGAAGATTAAGGGCACTGTCCACGTCTGGTGCAGGCTCGCTGGTGGCTGTTCAGTCCAATGCGTGACAAACAAACCCGGCCGCAGCGGCTGCAGGGGAAAGTCGATTCTGGGGTTGATGTAGAGGGGACGCGGTTCTTCCTCCTCATTTCGCTTCTCCACAAGGGCGGCTCTGCGATTGTCCTCAAAGGAGGAGACCGACTGATGCACAGTGTGTCGCCAGGCCTGCCGGTCAGCAGCAAGGACTGACCACTGGTTATGGTCTATGAGGCAGGCTGACAGAGATTTTCTTCAGAGAGTCTTTAAATCTCTTCTTTGGTGCGCCTCTGTAGCGGTGTCCGGTGGAAAGTTCACCGTAGAGAACCATCTTCGGTAGGCGATGGTCCTCCATTCTAGAGACATGCCCTGCCCAGCGTAGCTGCGTTTTCAGCAACATGGCCTCAATGCTGGTGATCCCTGCTTGCTCCAGCACCTCAGCATTCGTGGTGAAGTCGCTCCAGTGGATGTCGAGGATGGAGCGG
>CM060322.1:278296-288296 GCA_030674155.1 Stramonita haemastoma
TGTGTTTGGTGTGTGTGTTTGATGTGTGTGTGTAAATTAAAATATAAACAAAAAATCAAGCAAACAAACATTCTAGAAGTCTTACTCCTCACAAGAACAAACACAGGAACGATAACAACCACATAACACACTAAATTATATAACTGATCGCAAGTGCGTACTGATATTCGGATACTGTGTCGTTGTATTTTTTCCTGATGTTATGTTCACATGTTTACTGTTTTTATGTCTGGCTTGTAACTGGCTTGAATTTCTCTGTCTCTGAGAAAATAACGTGTTTGAATTGAATACAACTGGAACTGGTGGATCAATGGTTTAGAAGTAACGTGCCTGCCTAGAAAGCGAAAAATCTGGGTTGGAAGTAGGCGGTGGTTCCAATTCCTTTTTGGGCCAAAACTTTTCCATCATCCATTAGACTATCAGTAGTGGTCTGGGTGTTAGTCTTTTGGATGAGACGATAAATCAAAGTCCCGTGTGCTGCATAAAATTACATAGTTCATGTGACAGAACCCACGGCAACAAGAGAGTTGTCCCTGGCAAAATTCTGTTCAGAAAAAGCCACTCTGGTAGGAAAACAATTGCACATGTAGACAAGACAAGAAAAAAAAAGAAGGGGTTTTACTGTTCTTGTGGCGACGTGCTCTTCCCGGGAAGAGTAGTTCGAATGCAGGCAGAGAAATCAGGCATGACTTAAAAGTGGTATATTCATATTTATCTTTTAATTGAATTCTTGGAACACTTTAGAACGCTTTAGAAAAAAAACACTCATATCAAAACAAATGCTCATGTAGACAGGAAAAAAAGAAAAAATATTGGGTGATGCTGCTGGTGGTGGTATTAATGCTGTTGTTGTTGTTGTTCTTGTTCTTGTTCTTGTTCTTGTTCTTGTTCTTGTTCTTGTTGTTTTTACATTGAATTCTTGGAACTCTTTTTCCAGTCCCAGTTCCTGTTACTGATCGCCCAAACGGCAGTGAACGCGTGGTCCTCGTGCGAGTTCCCCAAGATCTTCAGCTACACCGTGGTCTTCTACACCTTCTCCATCCTCCTGCTCTTCCTCAACTTCTACCACAAGGCCTATGTCCGTCGCCGACAGCGTCCACAGGACCTGCAGTCTGCCCCCACCAGCAAGAAGTCTCAATGATCGTGTGTGTGCTTGGGAGAGATGTTTTAGAACGTTTTCATTTGCTTGTTTGGGTCACTTTGTATTTGTTTTTGTGTTTTTTTGTTGTAAGTGTTATTTTTGATGTTTTTGGTGTGGAAGTGTTTTTATTATTTTTTTTTGGGGGGGGGTATCTTTTTTCTGTTTCTGTTTTGTGTTTTTTTGTGTTTAACTCTTTTCTTTTTGTGTGTTTCTGTGTTGTTGTTTTTATTATGGTGTGTGTTTTGTTGTATCTTTTCGTCTTTGTTTTTCTGACTATGTCTATGTCTGTCTGTCTGTCTGTTTTTTTCTCTTTCTCTCTCTCAATGTGTGTGTTTCTCTCTGTGTCTCTGTCTGTGTCTTTCTGTCTCTGTCTCTCCCTCTCTGTTTTTTTGTTGAATGTTTTTGCCACTCATTCCATTTTGGTGCTTTTAAATGGATTTCTTTTAATCTGTATTTATTGCGTATAGGAGTTGTTGTTTTGCATACCGGCTTGTGTGTGGATGTGCGTGTGTGTGTGTGTGTGTGTGTGTGTGTGTGTGTGTGTGTGTGTGTGTGTGTGTGCGTGTGTGTGTTGTGCGTGTGTGTGTGTGTGTGTGTATGTGGATGTGTGTGTGTATTTGTGTGAGTGTGCTTCTGTGTGTGTGCGTGCGTATTTGCGTTGTGTATGTGTGTGTGCCTGTTTGTGTGTGTATAGGTACGTGCGTAGGTGCGTGTGTTGTGCACGTGTGTGTATGTGTGTGTATGTGCACCCGTGCATGTGTGTGCACGCATGCCTGTTTGCAGTTGTGTGCGTTTATTATATAGTATTGCTTGCTGTATCATGAACTATAGGCTCTTTTATCTTCTTAGCTGAATAGCGTCTTTGTTGCCTATGATTAAATCAATCTGTCATCCGATTTTTTAACTCTATTATATTCCTTGCGTTTTGTACATATCATATTGCCATAGAATTGTAGTTCATTTTCATCTGTGTTTAATTTTTTTCTCAATTTGTATGATGCTGATGTATCCAATTTGTGAATGTTATGTTTTGATATGTCAAGTTATACGGTATAGTTATTGTAATGCCAATAAATTCACTGTTTCTAACTGATGTTGTCTCTTGGGTTACGGTTTCTTTGTGGTGTGTGTGTGTGTGTGTGTGTGTGTGTGTGTGTGTGTGTGTGTGTGTGTGTGTGTGTGTGTGTGTGTGTGTGTGTGTGTGTGTGTGCGCGCCGCGCGCGCGTTTATATGTGTATGTTTGTATGTGCATACGAGTGTGTGTGTGTGTGCATATAAGTGTGTGTGTGTGTGTGTGCGTGCGTGTGTGTGCAGTTTTTATGTGTGTGTCCGTGTATGTGTGAATGCATGTGTGTGTTTATGTGTGCGTGTGCTTGCGTGTATGCATATATACATGTGCATATGTGTTTGTGTGTGTGTGTGTGTGTGATGTATATGCGTGAGCACACTCGTGTTTGTGTGTTTGTGTGCGTTTATGTGTGCGTATGTGCATATGAGTGTGTGTGCATATGAGTGTGTGTGCATTTATGTGTGTGTCCGTGTATATGTGTATGCATGTGTGTGCTTATGTGTGTGTATGCTTGCGCGCGTACACACATGTGCGTATGTGTTTGTGTGTGATATGTGTATACTAGAGCACACTCGTGTGTGTATGTGTGTGTATGCGTGAGAGTGCAAGCGCTCGTGTATGCGTACGCGTGCACGTGTTTGTACACGTGTGCACACAAATGTGGGGTGTGGAAAAGAACGGGATGGCGGTCAGTGGTCAGTGGTCAGTGATCAGTGATCAGTGATCAGTACTCATAGCTTTTTCTTTCTCCAAAAGTGAATGAAGAAGAAAGGAAAGAGACAGACACAGAGAACTTCAATTCAGTTTCTATCTCCACTGCCCTCTGTTTAACACTGGAATCTTCTCAACAACACATTGAATTATAGGCCTACACGAGGCAAATCAATACTGGTGAGTTGACATCTAGCACCATAGAGGATTTAGTCTTCATGATGATGTTTTTTCCTCCATTTGGGGGGAGTAGAATAATTTAGCAAATAGTTCTGACGAATAAAAAGCTTAAAAAAGGTCAAGGTGTCCCATAACCTTAGCGGTCGTAGGGAATCGCCTCAGCTTCTCTAGGGGCCAGCATATGGAGGGTGGCGCCCATCTCCTCTCCCTCGCTGCTTTACCTTCCCTTACCCGATAGAGGGCAGGTACCCATTTACAGCTGAGTGAACTGGGGGGACTGTACTGAAACCAAGACGCGCAAACGGTCACCCATCCAACAGGTAACCACGCTCGACGCTGCTTAACTTGACTTGGGGAAAGCGAGTGCTCTGACCACGTTGCTATCCCGCCCTCTAACTCAGACAAATTATTAACTAAACGTTCGTTTTAATACCAACAAAGATATAATTCGACAAGTCTGCCCTGTTTTACCATGTACGGAATGGTAGCTGTTTTATGTGTTTTGTTCCTGAGCTGCAGCTCTGATGACATTCACCAAGTAGTAAGATTTTGCGAATGCGACCGTATTTTGTCCACCCATTAAGGTAGCTATATTCCGACTGCCGAGATGTTTAAACACGACATGCTGTTACTTGATTTCAGCGCTATAGAAGTTTCATTATCAGTAGTAGTAGTAGTAGCAGTGGCAGTAGCAGTTGTTGTAGTAGTAGTAGTAGTAGTAGTAGTAGTAGTAGTAGTAGTAGTAGTAGTAGCAGTAGTAGAGTTAGTAGTATCATCATCATCACCACCACCACCATCACCACCACCACCACCACCATCATCATCATCATCATCATCATCATCATCATCATCATCATCATCATCATCATCATCAGTATCATCATTATTATTACGTGTCTATTTTTGTCATTGGTTCTTACCGGCACGAATAGGCTACTCTTCAAAAAAGCAGAACGGGTCTTTATTGTGTGCTCAAGATGTTATGCGTGTGTTTGCGCACGGGGTCTCGGTTTATAGTTTCATCTGAAGGACTTTCGGTAGAGTGGAGTCAGTCAGCACCGGTGTAACGAGCGTTTGGGTGAAGGCTTGAATCTAGGCTTGTTCTTGGGGCTGAAATGGCTACACCGCTCTATCCACTAGACTACCCTGACCCCATGCTCTGTAATTTAACTAAAAACTAACATAAAACTTACTCCTGAAACTATTAGGAAGTGTTGGTTTTAAACCTGAAGTTTAAAATTAACTGGTGCCACTGAAACTGAATGAGACATTCCTGATATGGTTTTTGTGGTCGTTAGGGATATAAACAATATTATGATTATGACTTACTCCTATTTTGTACGAAAAATGTTCATACGCTCTTTGCTTTCCCGTAAAAAAAATTTCCGTTACACATATGCATTGATTTATGGAAGCCCTTTCTAAAAAATATGTATGATTCATTATATAGCAGAGATGTTTCAATATTAGCATAACGAATTTGGTGGAAAACTCTGGAAAAGGCACAGGCCTAAAGAAAGAGGAGCAGTTGGAAATTTTACCAATATTTTGTTTCAGACATATCTGGCCCATGCGCTCAGTAGCATGGCTCTGAAATCCATCATGTACCAGTGTCTGCTGCTGCTGTCATTGTGCTGTAAAATACCTGGATATAACCACACACACAATATAAACACCAGCTTACCCGACCTACCATCCACACAGACTCAAGAGAACACTGCAGAACATGTCTCATCTTTTTCTTCCTCCTCTGGCCAATATGCTGATCATCATCTCTTATCAGTTCCACATAAGACGCAGTCAGCTGAGAACGATAATCCTTTGAAATTCATACAGAAAGTGCTCAGCCCAAAACATGCCCCGTCCTTCAATCAGGAAAAGGACAGATTGTCAAACTACCCCGAGGATAATAACAGCGCAAACCTCGCTCCTCTAACACGCCTATCCCGAAGTAACAACAACAACACCCGCAACAACACCCAAGACGCAACTCCCACCAATGAAAAGCAACACTCCGACACTTCCCGCAACGTTTCCTTTCCCGACTCTACTTTTCCCCAAGACTTCAACAAAGACATCTTCAGCACCGGCGGAGACGCACCCAACTCTTGCGGCATCAACACATGCCAGCTGGGAACTCTCTGCTTCAACGAGGGCACGTGCGTCTTCAACAGCAGCGACTGCTCTTACAGCTGTATCTGCCCGCCTCCCTTCAACAACTCTCTCCTCTACAACGAATTCTGCCAGGAAAAACCCGACACCTCAATAGATCCTGGCACTTTAACTCCTACACGAAACCTTTCTGAGAGGACGTGCGGGGAGTCGCAGCAGTTTGTCTGTCAGCACGGATTCTGTATCGAGGCTGGGGAAGCCTCTAACCAGAGCTTTTCCTACAGCTGTGAGTGTGATCCTGGGTGGTCGGGGCTGCTGTGTGATGTGCCTTGCCGAAAGAACTGCAGCAACGGGGGCATCTGCAACTTCATCGCGGAGAACCACACGGAGGTCTGCCACTGTCTGGAGCCCTGGGTGGGCGTCAACTGTACCGAGATCATACCGGAGAAAGGTGAGTGAGTGAAGGAGTGTGGTGGGGTGGTTTAGAGGTTTAAGGAGGAGGAGGGAGGGGGAAGGAGGAGGGGAGGTGGGGAGGGGGAGGGGAAGACGGAGGAGGAAGGGGGAAGGAGGAGGTGGAGAGGGGAAGCGAAAGAGAGGACGGATAGACAGACGCAGACAGAAACTCTGGAGGAAGAGGGGCAGAGAGAGAGAGAGAGGAGAGAGAGAGAGAGAGAGAGAGAGAGAGAGAGAGAGAGAGAGAGAGAGAGAGAGAGAGAGAGTGAGAGTGGAGAGAGAGAGAGAGAGAGAGAGAGAGAGAGAGAGAGAGAGAGGGGCAAGCTCTAGAGCTCAAAGCCTGAGTATGTACGTATGGAGGGCAAGCTGTTACCCATGCAGCAGACCACCACCCCCTTCAAGTTGCTTGAGTGGGTCCATTGGAAAGGCAATCGCCAATACAAAATGGTTCCAGCGCTGTCGCATGAGCCACCAGAGCATTGCCATTTACAGCCCGAACCGCCCTGGGGACTCTTAACTCCCAAACCCTTCCACAGGGATGGTGTCCAAACACGACACCTATGCGCATACTGGTTTTTTTTTTGTATATTCTGTTATCATCCGTTCCCACCGACACATAAATGCCTGCTCTTTTGAAAGGTGGAACGAGGTTTCTTTTAAACGTGCGAGTTAAGGTCTTCTGCGAGCATTGGCACATAGTGCCTCGGTTTATAGTCTCATCAAAGGTTCTATGCTTTATTACTTGATTAATACTCTTTCTTTTACCCGGATGATGCTGAGTTGCAGAGGTGGACGACACACGAACCCGGTGATCATCGGCAGTGTGATGGGGGCGGCAGTGGTGTTCTGCATCAGTGTGTTTGTCCTGTCTGTCTACTGCATGTGGAAAAAGCGAGTGGTCACTGCTCTGAAACTGGTCAACAAAATCCGTAATTTTGAAGATAATGGTACGTGGTGGAGTATTTTGTGTGTATGTCTTTGTGTGTATGTGTGGGGGGTGGTGGTGGTGGTGGTGGTGGTGGTGTGTGTGTGTGTGTGTGTGTGTGTGTGTGTGTGTGTGTGTGTCTGTCTGTCTGTCTGTCTGTCTGTCTGTCTGTCTGTCTGTCTGTGTCTGTGTATCTGTATGGGGGGGGGGGGGGGGGTGGGGGGGGGGGGGGGGGGCGGCGATGACGGTTGTGAAGAGATGTGGAGTGGCGTGGGGTGGGATGTGTTGTGTGTTGTGTGGTGTGGTGCTGGGTGGGGAGTGGTGGTGTAGTGTGGGGGAGTGGAGGGGGGAGGGGAGAATGGATGGGTTTGGAGTGGAGTGGGATCGCAGGCGGTAAGGTGCGGGTGGGTGAGAGTTGGGTGTGTGGGGAAGTTGTCCGGAGGAATGCAGGGTGATGGTGGTGGTGTGTGTGTGTGTGTGTGTGTGTGTGTGTGCGCGCTTGCGTGTTTTTTTTGTCTTGTTTTGTTCTGTTTAATGCCTATTCACTTCTTGGTGATATAGACACACCCGCATTCAAACCTTCACCTCTCTCTGTCTCTGTCTCTGTCTCTGTCTCTTTCTCTCTCCTCTACTCTCTCTCTCTCATCTCTCTCTCTCTCTCTCCTCTCTCTCTCTCTCCTCTCTCTCTCTCTCTCTCTCTCCTCTCTCTCCTCTCTCTCTCTCGAGCTGCGGGTGATCTCCCTTGGAGGTAGGCAGGAAGATTATTTTGCTGCTAGCTTGTTTGTCAAAAAAAATACATTTTCATCCAAAACCATGCCGTTGTCGGCTTTACCAACAACGTTGACAGTTACTCTGGATGCTCTGCTCCAAGAAAATCGTCTGACTTCTTGGAAAGTCGCTGGAAGTGGCGACAGCACAGTTGTTGTGCTACGACTGCAAGCCAGCCAAGCTAACAACAGCAACATGGCGAAACAGCACACCCCTGTCAGCTACCGAAGAAAGCCTCCAAGCCAGACTGACAGAGACAGACGAAGGGGGGAGGAGAGAAGAAGGACAGCACAGAGGCAAGAGATGGAGGAAAATGAAAACATTGTGACAAAAGAACATTCGCAATGTTTATTTATGCCAACACCTCCTTCAGGCTGCGCTGTGTCACGCACTGACACACCCCCTTCTGCCATCAACACACCATTGCAAGAGGGGGCACGTGAAATCCGCCATGCACCAAACGATGTCACAGAGTTGGAGAAAGAAAAGCCCGCTGATCTGCAACGTGACATTGACCTTGCCTCTATGTTTACAACGGAAACTGCGGAGTGTGACGTCACTGACGATCCTCTTGCGAAAGTTCAGGCAGTTGGAACGAGTGCCGACGCCATCAAGAACCACGTGGCTGAACTGACAGATAAATGGAGGCAGCGGAGGCTGAGGGACACCCAGAGGAACCAGGACTTTCGTCGCGTGTTCACCAGCAAACGGCATCCAGACACGATGGTATGTGAAACCGACGATCTCGTGTTTCGCTTCCAATGGACTGCTGCTGGTGACACCCCCCCGGATTTGTTTTGGTTCATGAAAAAGGACACCAGGCTGATGACCCACGAGGAAAGTTTTGTGTACAACAAACTGAAGCTGTGGTCCCTTGCTGACCGGGAACGTCTGAAAGATCGGATCAGTGCCGGACTTGATGTGATGCATGTGATAGTGGACGCAGTTCGATTCTTGCTTGGATAGCCCGTGTGTGTGTGTGTGGTGTGTGTGTGTGTGTGTGTGTGTGTGTGTGTGTGTGTGTGTGTGTGTGTGTGTGTGTGTGTGTGTGTGTTGTGTGTGTGTGTGTGTGTGTGTGTGTTTTGTGTGTGTGTGTGTGTGTTTTGTTGTGTGTGTGGGGGGGGGGGGGGGTATGCGTGTGTGTGTGTATGTGTGTGTTTGAGTGCGTGTGTATGAGTGCAAGCGTATACGTGTGTATGTATGTGAATTTAAGGGTGTGTGTATGTGCGTGCGTTCGTGCGTGTGTTTATGTGTGTGTGTATGTGTGTGTGTGTGTTTGAGCTTGTGGATATGTTTGTGTAGGTATTTATGTATACGTGTGTGTATGAACGTGGATGTGAATGTGTGTGTGCGTGTATGTATGTATGTGTGTGTGTGAATGTGTGTGTTTGAGGGAGATCGAGAACGTGTGTGTGTTTGTGTGTGTGGGGGGGGTATGCATGAGGGAGAGAGAGAGAGAGAGAGAGAGAAGAGAGAGAGAGAGAGAGAGAGAGAGAGAGAGAGAGAGAGAGAGAGAGAGAGAGAGAGAGAGAGAGAGAGAGAGAGTAGCTGAACCCGACATGCCTCCTGGATTATCACGGATCTGTCACGTGTTAGTGGTGTACAGTTGCACAAGCCATGAAAAAAGAAGAAGAGACATCGTAACATACTTTTCTTGTCCCTGACCAATTTGCTGTTAGATGTTGGTTTTTTGGATTTGTACTATTTTGTGGAAATTCCTCCCCCTTGACAATTGACAATTACAATTGTAAGGGTTAATCAAAGCTTATGAAAAAAGGATCTACATTTATCATGTAACCATGTTATGGCATCCACGACATGATGACCTTTTGGGTTGTAATTAAGGAAGTTCTCAATACATAACGTTTTGTGTGTTGTGCCCAGCCCCCATCCCACTGTCCCCTTGTTAATGGGCATCCTGCCTATAACAATAAACTTTTGTCATTGTCATTGTCATTGTCATTGTCTCTCTCTCTCTCTCTCTCTCTCTCACACACACACACACACACAACACACACACACACACACACACACACACACACACACACACACACACACACACACACACACACACACACACACTAACACTAACACACACATGCATACATAAACCGTGTACCCTCCTGCCTCTTCAGATGGTCTGAGGTATGACGCCTTTGTGTCTCATGTGAGGGAGGATGATGACTTCGTCTTTACTCACCTGACGCCCGCTCTGGAGGATCAGGGGTTCGACCTGTTTGTGCATGACCGGGACAGCATTGTGGGAAGCGGTACGTCTTGTGTGCGTGCTTGCGTGTGTGTGTGTGTGTGTGTGTGTGTGTGTGTGTGTGTGTGTGTGTGTGTGTGTGTGTAGTGTGGGGGGGGGGTGTGTGTGTGGGGGGGGGGGGGGGGGGTATGTGTGTGTGTGTGTGTAGGGGGGGTATGTGTGTAGGGGGTATGTGTGTGTATATATGTGTGTGTGTGTGTGTGTGTGCGCGCGAGCGTGCGTGCGTGCGTGCGTGCGTGTGTGTTGACTTCAAACCTGGACTTTTCGCTTTCCCCGCAGGCAGGCGACATCTAAACCACTGATCTACCTGATAGAGTAATAAAGTATCAGTAGCAGTTTCATTTATTGTTCTTGTGTTATATGCAGGTTAGGCAC
>CM060322.1:293296-294359 GCA_030674155.1 Stramonita haemastoma
TACGAAAGAAGATTTTTTACACTCAACAATTTAGAACCAAGCTTTTACCATTTTAATTGCCGTTTTATTTATGTTGCGTAAGGATACTGTTTTTGTCCATAATTCCCTGTATCCTCTCGCGTGCGTGTGCATGTGCATGCATGCGTGAGTGTGTGTGTGCGTGCGTGCATGTGCGCGAAGGCATGTGGGATATGCGTGGTATGCTTTGGACCTTTCAGCTTGTTAGCCCTTTGTATGATATGTAAAAATAATGTTTATACAAAGCATAGCTAAGCTGAGAACTATTTTTATATATACTTACACTCAGATTCAAACGGATGCTTCTTACACTCTGGTGTTCATTCTTTTCCAATTTTTAAAGTCGATGCAATATCTGGGGATTCGGGTTTAACGGAGACAGCAGTACAGCTGACACATCGCTTATTTTAGATCCTATGTTCCCAAAGCAAATGGCCAAAAGATATAAGCAAGAGCATTCTTTCCCAGTGACAACTTAGCTTTCAATACTATATAATTTTTGGGCTGATTTCTGTTGACTTTGTTATAATTGTAGATTTTGCCACAAAGAAATAACGTTTTGATACACCTTGTCATTCTTGTAATCTATGGATTTTGCGTTTACAGATTTTAGTCATAATTTTTATTATGTGTTTTTTTGTTTGTTTGTTTGTTTGTTGAAAATCACTTAGCTACATTTTGATATAAAATTGTCATATATATATATAGAAAGAAAAGGCCTGTGTGTGTGCTTGCAATAAAACGCTAATCTTCGATAATTATCTTTCTTGTGGATTTTGTCTGCGAGATGAATGCACATATCTTCAGCTTGTTTTGGTTTTTATTGCTTGATTGTTTACAGACCATACCAGTATACCCCGTGGGATGCCGGGGGCCTGTCAGTATGAATAGCATCCTTGCCCTCTGGAAATTCTATACAAGGAATATCCTCTTTTCTTCTCCTCTCTGTGTTTCTGCCTTGTTCATTTTTTTGTTATTCTTGTCACCTCCATCTTGTCTCTACAATACTGTCGTGGTGTGTGTGTGTGTGTGTGTGTGTGTGTGT
>CM060322.1:294459-314459 GCA_030674155.1 Stramonita haemastoma
TTTTGTCTTTCCGTCATCAAAGGTTTTAATTAACAAGACAGACAGATATATAGAGATACACACAAACACAGACTGGCAGACAGGTAGATATACAGACAGTTAAACAGACAGACAGACGGACAAGCTTGCTCACCCACTCACTCACTCACTCACTCACTCACTCACTGGGGGAAGGGGGGTGGCCAGGGTTTCACAACGATGCACTCTTCTGCTGACCCAAGATCGATTCTCGTTCAAGATTTTTTTCCTCTGGAGTTAACATCAGTGCCCACTCCACTCCCCCCAAAAGTCCTTCAGATGAGACGTTAAACCAAGGTCTCATGCGTGAACGCACACAGAATACCTTGCGCACACCTTAAAACCCGCTTCACTTTTTGGGAGAGTAGGCCATTGAGTGAAAGTGGGAATGGTTGACAAAATTAACAAAACTGGATGCACATGGGGACTGGATGTAAAAAAGCACATGAATGTTTATTCCGCTATCATCGAAATAAAAGAATAAAATAGATAAATATCCCACTCACAATAAACAATGAAACCGTCGATAAAAACAGGCTATAGATAAGGCCATGTCAGAAAAAAGAAGCAAGCACAAAAATCCAAGCTCCAAGTAGATGAAAAGGAACAACAAAACTGATGACAAGAAACAAAGAAAAAAAGAACAAGAACACCGACATAACAAAATGTACCCTGAAGAACGAAGCTGACAACGAAGGTGAAGAAAAGAACGAAAAATAGAATTCGAAAAAGAAATATGAAAAGCTTGACACAAAAGAAGAAAAACAGCTGAAAAATTAAAATAAAAGGAAAAAGAAGCGGAAAAAGAAAACCCCCGAAAAAAAGAAATCAAAGCATCCCTTTCCTATCAAAACAAGATGAATAGCATCCCTTCAATAAAATAAACAATAGCATCCCGTAAATAAAATAAACAATCTAAACAAACTGGCCCAGGTCAAAAGCTGCCTCAGTTATTGATGTCAGCTACTTGCCAAGTCCTACACTAAAATAATAATGATAATAATTATATAGAATTTATATAGTGCTGAATCTTGTAAAGCAAACAAATCAAAGTGCTTAAATGTTGTTAAGTTATAAAATGTTGTGTTGAGATTTCCTTCAGCTGTGACAAGCTCTTAACATAACAACACACACTCTCCTTTAAAGAAGAAATAAATCTTCTGAAGTCGGAGTATGGCTGCCTATATGGCGAGGTATTTAAAAACAGTCACACAGGCAAACTTCTCATTCACTGTGCAGTTTCAATCTCACAGTGATTCCCAGCCGGGATGAGTGAGTCAAAAGTGTGTGTTCTGAGTGACTCCCAGAGTGTTTAGCTGGGGAACACACAACAACGATAACAACAACAACAACAAACCTCTCAATGCGTTCACCTGGGTTTTTTCTGGTTCATTTGCAAAAACTCCAATGTTCCCTCAAGGTGAAATTTTTCATAAGGGATGGTTTCTACCCACCATTAAGGTAGCTGCTTGCCAACTTCGAAGATAACACATCTTTTTATAGATCAACAGCAAAAACCTCTGTCATAAGTTTTTGAGATTGAAATTATTTTTAATGACACACATCCACCCAATCAGATCAGACTTTGGATTGTGATGACCTAGATTTGTTCAATCAAGTAAGCTGAACAAAGCCAATTAGTGTGAGAAACGTGCAGCCTGCCTGTTATTGTGACCTATTTTCATGGGTAATGTGGATGGGATTGAACTCTTAAATCTTTCTTAAAGCCATGGCTGCTCTTCTTTTAAAACCAAAAGAATCATGATTCTCTCTCTCCTCTTTTGTCTTTTTCTGTCCACGTGTGTCTCTCTGTGTTTTTCTGTCTGAATGTCCTGATAGATGGAACATAACAGCAGACATTGAAAGAAGGATACAGGCAATGGAGATGAGATGCTCTCGCAAACTCCTTGGCATTTTTATACAGAGATCACATCACAAATGAAGAAGTGAAAACCACAACAAAAATGCCATTGGAACATATGGAGAGCTCCTGACTTCAGTGAAAAAACGCAAGCTAAAGTGGGTAAGGGCAAGTCACTCGAACATCTGGACTGGCAAAGACTATCTTACAGGGAACAGTACGGGGAGACAGACAAAGAGGCAGACAGAGGAAAAGATGGGAAGACAACATCAGGTAAAGGTGTCCCATAATCTAGGCGGTAGTAGAGAAGCGAGGCATCAGAGACATTGGCTTCTCTAGGTGCCAGCATATTGAGGGCGGCGCCCATCTCCTCTCCCTCGCTGCTTTACCTTCTCTGACCCTAAAGAGGGTAGGTACCCATTTACAGCTGGATGAACTGGGGGACTGTACTGAAGCCAAGGCGGCAAATGGTCACTCATCCAACTGGTAAGCACGCTGGATGCTGCTTAACTTGACTTGGGAAAAGGAAGAGAAAAGACCACTGAGCTATCCCGCCCCCTGTTTATACTTGTTTTATACCTTTTAAAAATCTTGCCTTTACTGACATTATTAACAAAGATTAATATTAATAAACTAATACACATAGTTGCACAAATAAACAGATAATGAAATATAAAAGCAACTCTGACAGGCAATCAGTCACACTAAGAAAGAAAAAAGAAAGAGTAGGACTGTATAAAAGCAAGCAAAGGATGAGAAAAAGAAATGTACACAAGGAACAAAGCACAACATATATCTATATATATGAAAGTTAAGGAAAAACAAACAAAAGATGAAAAACATACAGAAATCAAATGAAAGAAGCTTTAGAAAGCAAAACATATCACGATGGAATAAATAATAAATTTCTTTAAAAAAAAACACAGAAAAAAGACAAAACAAGGGAAAAAAGAAAGAGAAAAAAGAAAAAAAAAGCCCATCTCACCCTAGAAAAAATTAAATGAAAACATTCTCCATCACCACAGCAAGATTGGCACTGTTACTGATTAATCAAACAAACCATCTAAATAAACATCTTGATACCAGCAACTTGATGATTTAATTAATAGAAAATACACACATCTGTTTAAAAAATCAGCAGCCAATGCACCCTTTGCTTTCCTGATAGAAAAAAATCTCAACTGATTTTGAAGACCTGGACTCAGCCAATCAGGCCATACTTTTCATTTTGATGACCTAGATTAATTTATCCAGTCGGGTCAGACTTAACAAAGGCAATTTGTGTGAGAAACGCCCACCTGTTGTTGTGACCTATTTTCAGGAAGAAGAAGAAGAAGAAGAAGAAGAAGAGAGAGAGAGAGAGAGAGAGAGAGAGAGAGAGAGAGAGAGAGAGAGAGAGAGAGAGAGAGAGAGAGAGAGAGAGAGAGAGAGAGAGAGAGCTCTTAAATCTTCAGAAGCCATTATTCCCCTTTCTTTGAAGGATAGGGAAACTTTCTTTTCTCTTTCCGTGTCTACATGAGTGTGTCAGTCTGTGTCTCTCCATATGTCTGTATCTCTCAGTTTGTATATGTTTGAGTCTTATTGTCTGTATATCTCCCTGTGCCTTTAAGAATATGGTCTGTATCCCTCAGTTTGTACATGTTTGAGTCTTATTGTCTGTATATCTTTCTGTGCCTTTAAGAATATTATCTGTATCTCTCAGTCTGTACCTTTTAGTCTTACTGACTGTGCCTCTCTCTGTATATAATTATGTGTCTCTTCATCTGTATGTTTGCTTTTTTAGTTTGTGCATATCTGTGTCTATCTGTATGCATGTTTGAGTCTTACTGTCTGTATATCTGTCTCTGTATATCTGTATCTATCCACATGCTAGTGTGAGTCTTGCTGCTTGGACTGTGTTATTAGTTTTTCCCATCTTTTTTTTTTCTATGTTTGCCTGTTTGTTTCTTTCTGACTGTCAGTCTGTCTTGTCTAAGGGTTTCTTTGGTTCTGTTTAAGTCTGTGTCTGCTCTTGTCTGTTTGTGTTTCTTTTTCTCTTGCCCTCTATGTCTTTATATATATACATATATATATATATACATATACATACATACATACATACATACATACATACATACATACATACATACATACATACATACATACATACATACATACATAGATACATACATACATATATATATATATATATAATATATATATATATATATATAATATATTATATATATATGTGTGTGTGTGTGTGTGTGTGTGTGTGTGTGTGTGTATAACAGACAGAGAGACTAACAGACAGCAGAAAGACAGATAGACAGACAGACAGACAGGCAGACAGACAGATACACACACACAGAACTGAACAGAGAAAACACAAACCAAGCTAAAAATGAAAAAAAAACCCAGAAAGGTAAACAACACAGCATACAAGTAAATACACAGTAAAAAGAAAAGAAAAAGAAAAAAAGAAAAAAAGAAGAAAAATGACAAAAAGAAATGAGAGGAGACAGACAACAGATACCCGAGAAGAAAATGTACCAGTGAGACCAAAGTTGAAAAATAAGGAAGAGATGAAATTAAAGAACAAAAAAATGAGGAAAACAAAGTGCGAAAGTTTGAGAGAGAGACATAGACAGAGACAGACAGACAGACAGACAGACAGACAGACAGACAGACAGAAGAGACAGAGAGAGAGAGAGAGTGAGAGATAGACAGACAGAGAGAGAGAGAGAGAGAGAGAGAGAGAGAGAGACAGGAAGAGAGAGAGAGAGAGGGGGGAGAGAGACACAGAGAAGAGAGAGAGAGAGAGAGAGAGAGAGAGAGAGAGAGAGAGAGAGAGAGAGACAGGAAGAGAGAGAGAGAGAGAGAGAGAGAGAGAGAAGAGAGAGAGAGAGAGAGAGAGAGAGAGAGAGAGAGAGAGAGAGAGAGAGAGAGAGAGAGAGAGAGAGAGAGAGAGAGAGAGAGAGAGAGAGAGAGAGAGAGAGAGAGAGAGAGAGAGAGAGAGAGAGAGAGAGAGAGAGAGAGAGAGAGAGAGAGAGAGAGAGAGAGAGAGAGAGAGAGAGAGAGAGAGAGAGAGAGAGAGAGAGAGAGAGAATGAAGAAACCAAAAAAAAAAAAATAGGGGAAAAAAAGAAAGGAAAATTAAAGAAAAAAAGACAGAAAGCTTTCTCAGCCACCAAAAAAAGACTGAGGGCATCAATAATAAATTAGTATGAACAATATTAGCAAAGGCTCTGGATACCATCCACTTGATGACCAAATGGCACAAAACAAAACGTGTGTGTTACAAAACAATAAGACTCTGAGACCATTTGGTTCTGAGATCAAGGAAGATTAAAGGCCCGAAACACTTGTCTGAAGGGGGTTTCTCCTCTGAGGACTCTCTGCTGCCGCGCTATATGCGAGTTTCTTACCACTGATATTAATGACCTAGAAAAAAAACGCCACATTGATAGGGAAACAAAAACAGTTGCAGACAAGAAAAATGAAAAAGAATGGGTGGCCCTGCACTTGTGGCGACGCGCTCTCCCCGGATAGGGAGAGCAGCCCGAGTTTCACGCAGAAAAATCTGCTGTGACATAAAGTTGGTATAAAAAAGTAATAATGACCTAGATTTATCCAATCAAAGCAGACTAAAAGGAAAGCCATTTGCCCTATATAGTGTTGTGACCTATTTTTCAGCTGTAATCCTGATGGATTGAACCTTGGATGTTCCTCAAATCCCTGGGTTGATCTCTTAAATCTCCTTCATCCTCTGTTGGTCTACATACCTCTGAAGGAGAAGAAATCCTCCCCTTTCATTCATTTGTTCTTTGTCTGTCGCGAAATCTGAATCAGAATCAGAACTTTTTTTGCCAGTAAAGTCAGAACGAGTTTTCTTTGACATAAGGGGGAGAAGTAGCTTACTGGTTAAAGCCTTGCCCTCGTAATCTGAAGCCTGGGGTTTTACCCTGGGGTTAACATCAGCACTGACATCACCCCCCCCCCAAAAGTCCTTGAGATAGAGAAAGAAATACAGTTACAGACAGGAAAAAGAAAAAAAAGGTGGCGCTGCACTTGTGGCGACGTGCTCTCCCCCGGGGAGAGCAGCTCGAATTTCACGCAGAGAAATCTGCTGTGACATAAAGTGGTATAAGTGAATACAAATAAATAAATGTAAATCCATGGAAAACATCTTGCCCATACGTTATAAACCCGCTCTGGTATTCGAAAGGGTAGGTTATTTCTTGTGGGTAAGAAGATTGACAAAAAAAAAAAAAACTGCATGCATACAGGTGTCATGTTTAGACACCATCCCCGAAGTCGGAGTATGGCTGCCTAAATAGTGGATTAAAAATGGTCGCCTACGCAAAATCTCATCATTGGTGAACATCCGAGCTAAGGACAAAAATCCCTCTCTAAACACGTTTCTAATTTCGCTTAATCCTCTCAATCCAAAGATCAAAGCATCAAAATAATGGTGTCCACAAAGTGGGTCTGTTTGTTTTGGTTTGATGTTTGTCTTTTGTTTTTGGAAAAGTTGCCAAGATGGTTTACAGATCCCCCAATTTCTCCTGAAGCATTTGAAAATGAAAAAAAAAACGGTGTGGAGAATCAAAAAACTTAACTCCAGTTACATTCCAGCAGCGAAACCACTTTAGATCTGTGGTTTTCCTCTTTTTTGATGTGTGTGTGTGTGTGTGTGTGTGTGTGTGTGTGTGTGTGTGTGTGTGTGTGTGTGTGTGTGTGTGTGTGTGTGTGTGTGTGTGTGGTGTGTGATATTTATTTATTTATTTATTCCTTTATATCGATAACCAAATGTAAAAAAAACACCCAAACAACTGCATGCACACAGGTGTCATGTTTAGACACATGTGTTTAGACAATTAATGTGTGTGCGTGCGTGCGTGTGCGTGCGTGCGCGTGTGTGTGTGTGTGCGGGCGTGTGTGTGTATGTGTGCACGTGTGTGTATGTGTGCACGTGTGTGTGTGTTTCAAAAGAATTTATTAAACGAGGAGTGTGTGTCTGTGTGTGTGTGCACGCGCGCGCGCGCGTGTGTGTATGTGTGTTTCAAAAGAATTTTTTTGAACGTGGAGTCTCTGTGTGTGTGTGAGTGTGTGTGTGTGTGCGTGCGTGCGTGCGCGTGTGCGCGCGCGTGTGCGCGCGCGTGTGTATGTAGAGGAAGACTTTGATGTCAACGGTTTCTCTGTTATTCGGCAGCCGTTTTCACTTTGAACTGTTTTCATTCGCACTTATCCCCTGTATTGTATTCCCCCTCTTGTTCTCTAGGTTCTTTGTAGTTTTTACTTTTCTTTCTACAGTATTCTGTGTCCCTGCAAGCCGCAGAAAACACACAACAAAACTTGTACAAAGAAACAAGTGGATTTAATCCTGTATATGAAACTTCAAACTTAACCCAGAATTTGGACACAAAGGTAAAAAAAAAAAAAGTACATTGACAAGACCGCATACACACGAGGACTGGATGTAAAAAAAGAGCGCATAAGTGCTTATTCCATTATCCTCAATATAAATGAATAAAAATAATAATAAATAAGCATACACACACAAACACACACATAGACAGACAGACAGACAGACAGACAGACAGACAGACAGACAGACAGACAGAAACAGACACACAGACACAGACACAGAAACACAGACACAGAAACACAGACACAGACACAGACACAGACACAGACACACACACACACACACACACACCACACACACACACACACACACACACACACACACACACACACACACACACACACACACACACACACACACGTGTGCGCGTGTGTGTTATGTTTCTGAATGCAGTATGTTATGCAAGTGTATTATGTGTGTATGTGTGTGCACATGTGTACAAGGGAGGAATGGGCGAGGATGCTTGCTTACTTGCGTCTCTACTGAGGGAGAGAGTGGAATTTATTAGGCAGCACAGTCATGCGGGAACCTGCTAATACCCCCAACGCTATCAGTGATCAAATAGAAGTCAGGTTTATGAGGGTGTGCAAAGTGATCCTGTCCGCAGGAACATTCTCTGTCTATCTGTCTGTCTGTCTGTCTGTCTGTGTGTCTGTCTGTCTGTGTGTCTGCCTTTCTGTCTGTCTCTGTCTCTGTCTCTCTCTCTCTCTTCATCTCTCTCTCTTCATCTCTCTCTCTTTCTATATATATCTCTCTATTCATCTCTATCTCTCTCTATCTTCCTCTCTCTCTTCTCTCTCTCTCTCTCTCCTCTCTCTCCTTCTCTCTCTCTCTCTCCTCTCTCTCTCTCTCTCTCTCTCTCTCTCTCTCTCTTCTCTCTCTCTCTCTCTCTCTCTCTCTCCTCTCTCTCTCTCTTCTTCTCTCTCTCTCTCTCTCTCTCCTCTCTCTCTCTCACCTGTGCAAAGCCATCGAGACGAAAGCATTAAAAAGAAAAAGCATGTTTTGTTTCATATTCATGATTCGGGTACGTCCATTCATTCTCTTGTTTACATTGTATGCCTGTTTTTTTCTGTCCTTTATGTTGGTTGTTTTTCTTCTTCTTTTTTATATTTTTGTTTTTTTACAAAAATGAATCTTTGAAGTCGGAGTGTTGCAGCCTCTGTGGCGATGCGCTTGGAAACAACCACACACACACACACCAATGTCTTATCTATCATGTTGCTAATTAACCATCTGACCGTGATTGTTTTCGGATGTGATGAGTTAATTAAACAGAGTGATTTTTTTGAGAGATCTCCTAGAGTGTTTAAGCTCGTGAACGCTCAGCAAAAACAACAACAACAAAACTACCCAACACAACATCATCACTGTTGTCATCGTCGGCGTCATCATCATCATCAAGATCATCGCACTGTCGTCGTCATCATCATCATCATTGTCATTGTTGTCGTCATCATCGTCATCTTCATTGTCGTCGTCATCGTCAAGTCATCGTTGTCGTCATCATCATCGTCGTCATCAACATCAACAACAACAACATCAGCAACAACAACAACAGCAACAACAATGGTAATGACAATAGTAATAACAAACAGCAGCAGCAGCAGCAGCAGCAGCAACAACAACAACAACAACAACAACAACAACAACAACAACAACGACGACAACAACGATGACAACAACAACACTTATAACTTCAAAGAGTATTTATATTCTGCGCTATAAAATTGCGTGACAAGTACAAAAGATGTGGGAAAAAATCCTATATATTATATATTTCTCTTCAAACCGTTTTTTTTCTTGATGTCTTTCATCATTAATCTAGTCTTCATCTTTAGCCTCCACTTAATTTGTCTCTGGCGGTATGGACTGGAAAGAAGGCTTTGATGTTGCTTAAGTGTTTCAGCTCTATCTATCAGCAGCTACATGCGTTCAAACATCAAGCCGTATTATACTGCTGTTCCACGTGCCCAAGGCAATTATTTTGTCTCTGCGTGTGGGTGTATGGAAGAGTATATTCTATGTAAGCACTCTCATAACCTTGGATAGTGAAAAGGTAATAGTAAAGGTGTCCCATAACCTGTGTGGTCGTAGTGGAGCGAGGTGTCAGAGACCTCAGTTTCTCTAGGCGCCAGCATGTTGAGGGCGGCGCCCATCTCCTCTCCCTCGCTGCTTTACCTTCCCTGACCCTAAGGAGGGCAGGTTCCCATTTACAGCTGGGTGAACTGGGGGAACTGTACTGTAGCCAAGGCGCACAAACGGTCACCCATCCAACTGGTAACCACGCTCGACGCTGCTTAACATTGGCTGGGAGAAAGCGAGCGCTTACCTTGGACAGTACCAATGATCTAATAAAGACTATTCCCCGTGGGGATGCCGGGGGATCTGTCAGTATATTTAGTATCCCAACTTTCTGGAAATTCTGTGCTAGGAATTCCCTCTTTTCTATCCCTATCTTTATATCTGCCTTGTTAATTTTTCGTCTTGTCTCCCCCTTCTTATCTTTTTTCTATCTCCTTGGTCAATTCTGCTGCCTTTTTTGGGTCCAGAAAGACTTAAAATTAAAAGATTTTCTTTTCCATGCCGAAGTCGGATGCGCTGGGCCTGACTAGTCAGGCTCTTAACGGCAGCGCAACACATTTTCGCTCATATGACAGATAACAATAGTTGCTGTCTAAGCGTTAGACGACAACGACAAAGAATGAGAAATAAAGACGATATTTATGAGGATGTGCAAAGTGCTTTTGTCCTCTAGAGTTTATTTTGGTTCCCCCTCCCCTCTCCTTTCCATTTTTGTAAAGCTGTTAATATCTTAAGCGTCAAATACAGGAATTAAATATTTATCTACCTGTATGTCTGAAGATGATATATGTCTGGATGTGTTTGTCTGTCTGTCTGCTATCTTGTTTGTCTAAACAAACGTGTGTGTGATATATTTGTCTGTCTGTCTGTCCGTCTGTCGTATCATCCTCATACCTGCCTGTCTAACTCCTGTGTGTGGTGTGTGTGTGTGTGTGTGTCTGTGTGTGTGTGTGTGCGTGAGAGCGTGCGTGTGTGTGTGTGTGTTTGTGTATGTGTGTGTGTTGTGTGTGTGTGTGTTGTGTGTGTGTGTGTTGTGTGTGTGTATTTGTGTGTGTGTGTTTTCCTGGCTACGTGTGTGTGTGTGTTTGTGTGTTGTGTTTGTGCGTGCATGCGTGCGTGTGTGTGCGTGCTTGCGTGCCTGTGTGTGTATGTATGTGTGTGTGTTTTCCTGGCTAAGTGGGTGTGTGGGCGTGATGATGTCTAGCTCTCTCACCATCCCCCCTCATCTCTCTCTCTCGCTATCAAAGTTATTTATTTTGTTTGTTTTCTTCTTCCTGTGTTTGTTTTTCCAATGTTTTAGCCAAACCCCAGGAATGCTGGATCCATTTGATGTGTTGACAAGGGCCAACAAAGTGTGGCCGTCATTACAGTTCGTTTGATGTGTTTGCTAAAGTGGTTCTCCATTTACTTTTTTGCTTTGTTTTTTTTCTTTGTTTTGTTTGTTTGAGGCAACTTTTATCCTCACATCTAGACTGTTTGAGTTTTCTTCCTTTACTTTTCTTCTTTTCTTTGGTTCTTTCTTTCTTTCATTTCTTTCTTTCATTTCTTTCTATCTTTCTTTCTTTCTTTCATTTCTTTCTTTCATTTCTTTCTATCTTTCTTTCTTTTCTTATTTTTTAAATTTTTTTTATACTATATAACGTTTTGACGCTTCACCCTTTTTTCACCTCTTTTCAGGGGTTTATTTTCTCTTCTTTTAATTTTTATTATTTTGTTAGGTTCAGACTTTTCCCTTTTGTTTTGATGTAGATTCATTCGTTCTTTTCTTTCTTTCTTTCTTTCTTTTTTCTTTCTTTTCTTTCTTTCTTTCTGTCTTTCTTTCTTTCTTTCTTTTTTTTCTTTTTTCTGCCTTCCTTCCTTCCTTCCTTCCTTCCTTTCTTATTCTACCTTTTATACCGCACCCTTATTTTTTCCTTTGATTTTGCCTTTACCTATTTTTTCCTTTCTTGTGGCTTTTTTCTACAGAATTTTGCCAGGGACAACTCCCTTGTTGCCGTGGGTGCTTTTCTTCACCTTCACCTACACCTTTCGCGTAGTCCCGTGGACCGTGGGGGCACAACTGAAGATTTTGAAACCAGCTTCCTTCACTCCTTTCTTTTATGTGCACTAAATAATTATGTATAACACACAGGACCTCGGTTTATCGTCTCAATCAGAAAATAGAACCCAGACCCCCACTCATGGTCTAATGGATGGGGGAAAAGTTTTGGGACCCAAACGAGATCAAACCACCGCACACTTTCGACACGGACTTTTCGCTTTCTAGGGAGGCGCACTACCTCTAGCTCACCGATCCACCAACCAATAGTGATTCTTAAAATGAAGATAAAACAACAAACTTTTTCAGTTATAAGCTTCGAAATTTTATTTTACAGATAAACGAGGTATACCAACTCATTGAACACGAACTGTACTTTTAACAATCATACAGCCTACATAACATTTCGGATTTAAAAAAAAAAGAAAAAAAAGAATAAACTTTCCCCGTGAAGTAATCCCCCCCCCCCTCTTAGCCTACACTTTTGTAACATAATTGAACAATATGAAAAGGTCTATGCCCAATTTCTTTGTTGTGGGTTGCGTGTGCCCAACACTTAGATCAGAAGAGGAAAAAGGTCAAGTGTCGAAAGAAGGGCAAAGCGTGGGATCTAACCTTCCCTAAAAAAAAACCTAAAACAGGATGCATAAAGTAGCAGCGATGGCCTTTAGTTAATGGCGGGCATTAGCTGCAGTTAGGTATTATTACCCATGCTCTGTCACACAGATCTCTGTAGCCCGAGTTCATAATTATTGTTGTGTGGCTGGCTTCATCATAGGTCTTTTCCCTTTCTTCTTCTTCCTCTCTTTTCATACGATGATAGTGTGAATGGCTGGTTGTTATTCTCTGACATAGTCTTTCTGGTTTTTTCTCTCTGGTTTGTTTGTTTGTACTTTATACGTGCGTAGTTCTGTTTCTTCCTTCATATAGCTCCTTGTGTCTGTCTGTTTGTCTGCCTGTCTGTCTTTGTCTCTCTGTCTATGTCTCTGTCTGTCTGTCTGTCTGTCTGTCTGTCTGTCTGTCTGTCTGTCTCTCTCTCTCTCTCTCTCTCTCTCTCTCTGTGGGTTTTTTTTCTGACGGAATGGCGTAAAGAAGCCTCTGGCTTATCCAATTACCCTCCATAAAATATTCTCTCTCTCCTCTCTCTCTCTCTCTCTCTCTCTCTCTCTTCTCTCTCTCTCTCCTCTCTCTCTCTCTCTCTCTCTCTCTCTCTCTCTCTCTCTCTGTTATCCAACAGCAATGCGGACTATTTTTTTTGGGTTCTTGCCTCATCTTCTGTGGTGGTCCTGTCTTGTCTTGCTGTTCCCACGCCTCTCATTTCGATGTCTCTGCCCTTAGCCATAGCCAGATTTGTTATGTAGCTTCCTCATTGGGGAGGGGGGAGCACGGGGAGGGGGGGGAACAGGGGGGGGGCAAGGGGGGCAGGGAGAGGTGAAGGGGAGGTTCATTCGCAGAAATGGACACTGAGAGAAGACACGCATTAAACCATGTGAGGGAGAAAGAGTCCGCGTTATTGACTAAAAAAGGGGACGGATAGCTCAGTGGTCAGAGCACTCGCTTTCCCCCTGTCATGTTCAGCAGCGTCCAGCGTGGTTACCAGTTGGATGGGTGACCGTTTGCGCGCCTTGGCTTCAGTACAGTAACCCCCAGTTCACCCAGCTGTAAATGGGTACCTGCCCTCTTTAGGGTCAGGGAAGGTAAAGCAGTGAGGGAGAGAGAGGAGATGGGCACCGCCCTCAACATGCTGGCCCCTAGAGAAGCTGAGGTCTCTGATACCTCGCTCCCCTACGACCGCCAAGGTTATAGGACACCTTTTCCTTTACCTATTACCTATCGACTCGAACAAGTTATTCCAAGCAAAACTTTTACAGAAAAACAGCAAACAAACGATCAAACAAAGAACAAACATTGCTCCCATGGGCCAACAGAAGAATGCACAAAGACAATCAAGAAAAAGAAAGGCGAGATTAATTAAGATGGCACGGGTGTTGTGTCGTTAAGGGGGGACGGATAGCATAGTGGTTAGAATATTGCCTGGCAATTTGACGACCCGGTTCGATTCCGGTCGAGGAGATTTTTCTCCTGGAGTTAACATCAGTGCTGACTCCACTCTCCCCAAAAGTCCTTTGGATGAGACTTTAAACCGAGGCCCCGTGTGCGAACGCACGCAGAACATCTTGTGCACACGTTAAATCCTGTTCCGCTTTTCGTAAGAGTAGGCCATCGTGTGCCGGTGGGAACAGATGACATTTACAAAACTGCATACACACGGGGACTGGATGTAAAAAAGCACACAGGAGTGCTTATTCCATTATCCTCGATATAAAAGAATAAACAAATAAATAAATAAAGTGGTTTTTGTCGTCAAATGGACAAGGCTCATCAGAGACAAGAACTTTTCCCAAAAGGTCTGAAAACTGTTTCATAATTATAGGAAGAAAACCCAAACTTTTCTTCTCCTTCATCACGTGAGCTGCTAGTGCACAGATTGCAAATTACAAGACAAACTATATTTTTTTAAAAAAAATCTGACAATTCCTATTACCTAATGTGGGAGCGTGGAAATCAGTGAATTAACACAATTCCCCGGGAAAAGTAAAGAAGTACTCCATTTTCGATCACAGTCTCGACTGGGGGTTTTAGTCATTGATTATCCTTTGATTACCATCATTTTTTGGTCTATAATTATTTTCATGTGTGCTCATTAATATACAACGATATGTTCAGCAGTTTAAAAAAAACAAGTTTTCCTGTTACGTTTGGTGTGCTGGGCGGGGTTTGCGCGGGTGAACGGCTTAATCCAGTTAAGGATAATGAAACCACTTAGCGACACCACACACGTGTACTATGTTTTGCGGGCCTAGATAGCCGCCCGACTTTCCCTGCTGAGGTTAGCTTCTGTGACTATGAGCACAAACAATCAATACCAGCTATATCATAACTATGCGCACGTAACAGCTGTTCTCGTTACTTCAATCCTTATTACAAAATCAGTCATTCCGTAGCCGTAAGTAGTCGAGTCAGACGGCATAATATAGATCAGTTCACACATTTTTCGGAGTCAGAATGCGGTTATACCTTAATAGTGGGATAAACGGTTCGCATACTCAAGTGCTAAACCGAGGTTCCGTGTGTTACACAAAATTATTTAGCGCACGTAAAAGAACCCACGGCAACAAAAGAGTTGTCCCTGGCAAAATTCTGTAGAAAAAACCCCAGTCTGGTAGGGAGACAAATACACTTGCAGACAAGAAAAGAAAAATAAATAATGGGTGGTGCTGCACTTATGGCGACGCTCTCTCCCTGGGCAGGAAGAGCAGCCCGAATTTCACACAAAGAAATCTGCCATGATTCAAAGTGGTATTACAAAAATAAAATCCAAAATAGCAATAGCACGAAGGAAGTGAAAAGATGGGAAAGCCTGGTTTGACTTCCCCCGCTCCTAACAAGGTAAGTAGGTGTCCCATAGCCTGTATGGTCGTAGGGGAGCGAGGCATCAGATACCTCAGCTTCTCTAGGGGCCAGTATGTTGAAGGCGGCGCCCATCTCCTCTCCCTCGCTGCTTTGCCTTCCCTGACCCTAAAGAGGGCAGGTACCCATATACAGCTGGGTGAACTGGGGGGACTGTACTGAAGCCAAGGCGCCCAAACGGTGACCCATCCAAATGGTAATCAAGCTCGACGCTGCTTAACTTGACTGGGGGAAAGCGAGGACTCTGACCACTGAGCTATCCCGTCCCCTAACTAGACTTGTCATTATTTGTATTGTCGTTATTATTGACATCATTTGGCTTGACCGAATAATTTATTAACAAAGCGTTGGATTTAGTGGAAGACTTGTCTGCAGTTACTCGGAGAGAAGTCAAATGATGTTTGTCTATTTCTCCTGTTATGTATATAATGGTTTGCTGGCTGGCTGGCTGGTTCTTCGTGTGTGTGTGTGTGTGTGTGTGTGTGTGTGTGTGTGTGTGTGTGTGTGTGTGTGTGTGTGTGTGTGTGTGTGTGTGTGTGTGCGTGCATGTGTTTGTGTGTGTGTTTTCGTTCTGTTTCTGTCTGTGTCTGTCTGTCTGTTTTCTTCTCTCTCTGCCCTGTCTGTCTGTCTCTGTCTATCTCTCTGTCCTGTCTGTCTGTCTGTCCCTGTCTGTCTGTCTGTCTTTTTCTGTCTGTCTGTCTCTGTCTGTCTCTCTGTCTGTCTCTCCTGTCTATCTTCTCTGTCTGTTTCTCTTTCTCTCTGTCTCTTTGTCTCTCTCTCTCTCTCTCTCCTCTCTCTCTCTCTCTCTCTCTCTCCTCTCTCTCTCTCTCTCTCTCTCTCTCTCTCTCTCTCTCTCTCTGTGGGTTTTTTTTCTGACGGAATGGCGTAAAGAAGCCTCTGGCTTATCCAATTACCCTCCATAAAATATTCTCTCTCTCTCTCTCTCTCTCTCTCTCTCTCTCTCTCTCTCTCTCTCTCTCTCTCTCTCTCTCTCTCTCCTCTCTCTCTCTCTCTCTCTCTCTCTCTCTCTGTTATCCAACAGCAATGCGGACTATTTTTTTTGGGTTCTTGCCTCATCTTCTGTGGTGGTCCTGTCTTGTCTTGCTGTTCCCACGCCTCTCATTTCGATGTCTCTGCCCTTAGCCATAGCCAGATTTGTTATGTAGCTTCCTCATTGGGGAGGGGGGAGCACGGGGAGGGGGGGAACAGGGGGGGGGGCAAGGGGGGCAGGGAGAGGTGAAGGGGAGGTTCATTCGCAGAAATGGACACTGAGAGAAGACACGCATTAAACCATGTGAGGGAGAAAGAGTCCGCGTTATTGACTAAAAAAGGGGACGGATAGCTCAGTGGTCAGAGCACTCGCTTTCCCCCTGTCATGTTCAGCAGCGTCCAGCGTGGTTACCAGTTGGATGGGTGACCGTTTGCGCGCCTTGGCTTCAGTACAGTAACCCCCAGTTCACCCAGCTGTAAATGGGTACCTGCCCTCTTTAGGGTCAGGGAAGGTAAAGCAGTGAGGGAGAGAGAGGAGATGGGCACCGCCCTCAACATGCTGGCCCCTAGAGAAGCTGAGGTCTCTGATACCTCGCTCCCCTACGACCGCCAAGGTTATAGGACACCTTTTCCTTTACCTATTACCTATCGACTCGAACAAGTTATTCCAAGCAAAACTTTTACAGAAAAACAGCAAACAAACGATCAAACAAAGAACAAACATTGCTCCCATGGGCCAACAGAAGAATGCACAAAGACAATCAAGAAAAAGAAAGGCGAGATTAATTAAGATGGCACGGGTGTTGTGTCGTTAAGGGGGGACGGATAGCATAGTGGTTAGAATATTGCCTGGCAATTTGACGACCCGGTTCGATTCCGGTCGAGGAGATTTTTCTCCTGGAGTTAACATCAGTGCTGACTCCACTCTCCCCAAAAGTCCTTTGGATGAGACTTTAAACCGAGGCCCCGTGTGCGAACGCACGCAGAACATCTTGTGCACACGTTAAATCCTGTTCCGCTTTTCGTAAGAGTAGGCCATCGTGTGCCGGTGGGAACAGATGACATTTACAAAACTGCATACACACGGGGACTGGATGTAAAAAAGCACACAGGAGTGCTTATTCCATTATCCTCGATATAAAAGAATAAACAAATAAATAAATAAAGTGGTTTTTGTCGTCAAATGGACAAGGCTCATCAGAGACAAGAACTTTTCCCAAAAGGTCTGAAAACTGTTTCATAATTATAGGAAGAAAACCTAAACTTTTCTTCTCCTTCATCACGTGAGCTGCTAGTGCACAGATTGCAAATTACAAGACAAACTATATTTTTTTAAATCTGACAATTCCTATTACCTAACGTGGGAGCGTGGAAATCAGTGAATTAACACAATTCCCCGGGAAAAGTAAAGAAGTACTCCATTTTCGATCACAGTCTCGACTGAGGCTTTTTGTCATTTATTATCTTTTAATTACTATCATTTTTTGGTCTATGTTTTCACGTGTGCTCATTAGTATACAACGATATGTGCAGCAGTTAAAAAAAGTTTTTCCTGTTACGTTTGGTGTGCTGGGCGGGGTTTGAGCGGGCGAACGGCTTAATCCAGTTAAGGATAATGAAACCACTTAGCGACACCACACACGTGTATTATGTTTTGCGGGCCTAGATAGCCGTCCGACTTTCCCTGCTGAGGTTAGCTTCTGTGACTATGAGCACAAACAATCAATACCAGCTATATCGTAACTATGCGCACGTAACAGCTGTTCTCGTTACTTCAATCCTCATTACAAAATCAGTCATTCCATAGCCGTAAGTTGTCGAGTCAGACGGCATAATATAGATCAGTTCACACATTTTTCGGAGTGAGAATGCGGTTAAACCTTTATAGTGGGATAGACGGTTTGCATACTCAAGTGCAAAACCGAGGTTCCGTGTGTTACACAAAATTATTTAGCGCACGTAAAAGAACCCACGGCAACAAAAGAGTTGTCCCTGGCAAAATTCTGTAGGAAAAAAAACCCAGTCTGATAGGGAGACAAATACACTTGCAGACAAGAAAAGAAAAATAAATAATGGGTGGTGCTACACTTGTGGCGACGCTCTCTCTCTAAGCAGGAAGAGCAGCCCGAATTTCACACAAAGAAGTTTGCCGTGACTTAAAGTGGTATTAAAAAAAAATCCAAAATGGCAATAGCCCGAAGAAAGTGAAAAGATGGGAAAGCCTGGTTTGACTTCCCCCGCTCCTAACAAGGTAAGTAGGTGTCCCATAGCCTGTATGGTCGTAGGGGAGCGAGGCATCAGAGACCTCAGCTTCTCTAGGGGCCAGTATGTTGAAGGCGGCGCCCATCTCCTCTCCCTCGCTGCTTTGCCTTCCCTGACCCTAAAGAGGGCAGGTACCCATATACAGCTGGGTGAACTGGGGGGACTGTACTGAAGCCAAGGCGCGCAAACGGTGACCCATCCAAATGGTAATCAAGCTCGACGCTGCTTAACTTGACTGGGGGAAAGCGAGGACTCTGACCACTGAGCTATCCCGTCCCCTAACTAGACTTGTCATTATTTGTATTGTCGTTATTATTGACATCATTTGGCTTGACCGAATAATTTATTAACAAAACGTTGGATTTAGTGGAAGACTTGTCTGCAGTTTCTCGGAGAGAAGTCAAATGATGTTTGTCTATTTCTCCTGTTATGTAAATAATGGTTTGCTGGCTGGCTGGCTGGTTCTTCGTGTGTGTGTGTGTGTTTGTGTGTGTGTTTGTGTGTGTGTGTGTGTGTGTGTGTGTGTGTGTGTATGTGCGTGCGTGTGTTTGTGTGTGTGTTTTCGTTCTGTTTCTGTCTGTCTGTCTGTCTGTCTGTCTCTCTTTCTTTCTCTCTCTGTCCCTGTCTGTCTGTCTCTGTCTATCTCTCTGTCCATGTCTGTCTGTCTGTCCCTGTATGTCTGTCTGTCTGTCTGTCTATCTCTGTCTGTCTGTCTCTCTGTCTGCCTGTCTCTCTGTCTGTCTCTCCGTCTATCTCTCTGTCTGTTTCTCTTTCTCTCTGTCTCTTTGTCTCTCTCTCTCTGTCTCTCTTTCTCTCTGTCTCTCTCTCTCTGTGTCTCTCTGTGTCTCTCTGTGTCTCTCTGTCTCTGTCTCTGTCTCTGTCTCTCTCTGTCTCTGTCTCTCTCTGTCTGTCTGTCTGTCTCTCTCTCTCTCTCTCTCTCTCCTCTCTCTCTCTCTCTCTCTCCCCTCTCTCTCTCTCTCTCTCTCTCTCTCCTCTCTCTCTCTCTCTCTCTCTCTCTCTCTCTCTCTCTCTCTCTCTCTCTCTCTCTCTCTCTCTCTCTCTCTCTCTCTCCTCTCCAGCAGGAAATTACAGTGGCATTTTCCGGAGCCCAGGGAGATAGAGATTGACATCTTTACGATTTGACACATAATGGGCACATTCCCTGTGTGTGTGTGTGTGTGTGTGTGTGTGTGTGTGTGTGTGTGTGTGTGTGTGTGTGTGTGTGTGTGTGTGTGTGTGTGTGTGTGTGTGGTGAGTGAGTGAGTGAGTGAGTGAGTGAGTGAGTGAGTGAGTGAGTGAGTGAGAGAGAGAGTGTGTGTGTGTGTGTTTGTGTATATGTGTATGTGTGTGTATGTGTATATGTGTTTATGCGTGCGTGCATGTGTGTGCCTGCTTGAAGGGGGAGGGTAGGGTGGTGCAAACTAACAATTTAAGATTATAGAAAAGAAATATCAAATTGGTTTCATATACGTCGTAGTTGTCTAGTATCTCAATATATCCATATTTTAATACACTCTTACTCTAAAATATGTCATTTGATTTTAACAACAGAAAGTAATGCAATACAATGCTTTTTGTTTTACTATTGTATTCACTTAGGTGAAGCAGTTTCACTTCCAGAGACATTTCCATATCGATGAACCAGCTTCATACAAAATGCTATTTGGACTTTGAAAAAACTTTACTCTATTTTATTTTATTTTTTAATATTCATGAATCAATTTTCTAGTTTTTAATGATTGTATAATGGACGGAGGGGGGAGGGTAGCTCAGTGGTCAGAGCGCTCGCTTTCCCCCAACCAATGTTAAGCAGCGTCGAGCGTGGTTACCAATTGGATGGGTGACCGTTTGGGCGCCTTGGCTTCAATA
>CM060322.1:319459-321959 GCA_030674155.1 Stramonita haemastoma
AGGAATGGTTAGTTCTGAAACCAGATTGATTAGGATGGAACAAATTATATCGGTTTAAGTGGTGGAGAATATGTTTATTGATGTGATTCTCTAAAGGTTTTGATAATATGGATAGAATAGAGATTGGTCTATAATTGGAGGGATCTGAACGGTCACCAGATTTAAAGATAGGTATAAACTTTGGCAGTTTTAAAAGCTTTAGGAATGGTGTTAGTAGAAATGCATAAATTATAAATGTATGTAAGAGATTCTGCAATAACGGGGGCAGCTATTTTTAGAATTTTACCATCAATGCCATCAAGACCTTTCGTATTTGTCTGTTTCAAATGAGTAAGGGAATTGCAAACATCATTAATACACATAAGAGGGATATCTAAATTTGATAAAATGTTTTTAGATCTGCAGTAATGTTTTAATGTTTCTAGCTTGTTAAGATGTGATCTGTCTATTGGTACTATAGAAGAGGAAATATTGCAGAAATGGGCATTAATATCGTCAACGGAAATATCTTTGAGCGATGAACTTTGAGATGTTACCTTTTTATTTGTCAAATAGTTAATTGCTTTCCAAACAGATTTATTGTCTGACTTAGAGTATACGAGCTGTTGGAAGTACTTTTTTTTACTTAAGCGTTTCATATTGTTTACTATATTTCGCTGTTCTTTATATTCTTCCCTGGTTCCTGTGACTGATAGTTGATTTCTTAATTTAATGGCATTTTCTAACTCCTCAGTTATCCATGGTACTTTTGGATTGCTCTTGACGCGCTTACTTTTAATGGGTGCATGCGCATTGTAGATATTGAGAAAACTGTGGTACCATACCTCAAATGCTTCATCAGGGCTGGTAAACTGATAGACCAAAGATAAAGAAGAATTTAGTAAATCTAATAAAAATGCATTTTTGTCAAAAGAAGATAAGCATCTATATTTAATGATCTTATGACTGTTCTTAGGAATCTTTATACCTTTTTTTGACCATGTTAAGCACACTGGAAGGTGGTCACTGCATCCAAGGGCAGGCGACATACTTCTATTATATGATTTGGTGAAGTTGAATATATGTGGTCAATTAGCGTTTTGGATGTGTCAGTGATTCTTGTAGGTTTATCAATTAACTGTGTCAGATGAAAGGAGTTAAAAGTTTGTATCCAATTGTGGTTAGTTTTTAACAAATCTATATTGAAGTCACCTTGAAGAGAGGAGAAGAGAGAGATGAAGAGTAGGGATATGGTTATGAAAGTCTTCTTATAGGCAAAGGTGTCCCATAACCTGTGTGGTCGTAAGTGAGAAAGGCGTCAGAGACCTCAGCTTCTCTAGGGGCCAGCATGTTGAGGGCAGCGCCCATCTCCTCTCCTCCTCTCCCTCGCTGCTTTACCTTCCCTGACCCTAAAGAGGGCAGGTGCCCATTTACAGCCGGGTGAGCTGGGGGAACTGTTATTAAGCCTAAGCGCGCAAACGGTCACCCATCCCCTTGGTAACCACGCTCGACGCTGTTTAACATTGGCTGGGGGAAAGCGAGCGCTCTGACCACTGAGCTATCTCGTCCCCTGAGTCTTCTTGTCCATCCTAGAGATAGTGAAAGGTGTAGTACTAGTCGTGATGATCAGTCTTTGATGTCATACCTCTTTAAAGTCACGGCAGATTTCTCTGCGTGAAATTCGGGCTGCTCTCCCCGGGAAGTGTGCGCCACCTAGTATTTCTTCTTTACCTGTCTGAAACTGTATTTGTTTCCCTACCAGAGTGGCTTTTTTCCACAGAATTTTGCCAGGGACAATCCTCTTGTTGCCATGTGTTCTTTTACGTGCGCTACATAATTTTGTATAACACACAGGACCTCGTGTTTATAGTTTCATCCGAAAGACTAACACCCAGACCACCACTCATGGTCTAATGGCTGGGGGGAAAGTTTAGGGCCCAAACCGGGTTCAAACTACCGCACACTTCCGACTTGGACTTTTCGCTTTCTAGGCAGGCGCGTTACCTGTAGACCACCGATTCACTTTTATTGCTCAGAAATATTGCAAGATTGGGGGTGGGGGTGGGTGGTAGGGGGTGGGGGGTGGGGTGGGGATATGTAGTTGTGAGATTTTGCCGTTGCCCAGAAATGTCGGGTGGGTACGAATCTAATAGTATCTGCTCTGCTTCTTTGTGTTGCCCATAAAAAAAGTCATATAAACCGCTTTGTAGATTTCCCAGGCAAGATTCATTTTCTTGTTGCCTGGGAACATAGCTCCGATCCAATCCAATGATGTTGCTTAGAGCCCCGCCGACTGCACGGGCCATATCGGGGCTGTCACCTCCTCACATAGCGGAATTATTTTTTTCCTACCTCGGCTGGAGCTCCGAGGTTCGTCTATAGTGAGATTTTTGCGTGCACCCCCCCCCCCTTCCTCACCACTGCCATCATTTAGGTATCCGTAATCCTACTTCGGGGATGGCGTCTAAACACCACACGTGTGTGTGTGTGTGTGTGTGTGTGTGTGTGTGTGTGTGTGTGT
>CM060322.1:336959-339459 GCA_030674155.1 Stramonita haemastoma
TAAGATGAAGTGAAACAAACAACAACCACCCCCTCCCCTCTTCCCCCAAGAAGAGAAAAAAATAAAAATATAAATAAACCGACACATCACACTCACCAAATAAAAAAAAAGCCGACACAGGCAAAAGAACAAGAGACTACGTATAACTCGTAGTTAAACGAGCAAGCTATTGATCTAGTCCCCCCACCCCCACCCCCTCCCCTCTTTTCTTCCTCCCCTTTGTCTCCCCACCCTCCTCCCTCCCTAGCGCTCCCCACCTCCCTCCCTCCATACCACCTGTGAAATCGCAGCAGTGTTCGCGATAGCGCATAGGAACGGACTCCGGACTACAACATAAATTATTCGATTGATTCTTGATCGCCAAATGGTTAAAATCTAAGCGTCGTTTCTCTTCTGGCTTGTTTTGAATTCAAATGAACTTGTAAATTAATAATAAGCTTTATAAAAAGAAAACGTAGGTTTCTGTTCAGTTTGGACAGATCGAACCCGAAGAATTTGGAAAACGATTGATGGGTTAATAAGGGACTTGCAGATGAGGGAGGGAGATGGGTGTGTGAGAGGTTGCAAGACTTTGCTGTGATCGATCTTTGATCCCTCTTTCCTGCCAAAAAGCTGCTTCTACCATGTGACCCAGAAACTGACCTTTCATAGTAGATCTTTGTTCTTTTTTGTGTGTTTTCAGTTGCTTTGTTGTTTTTTTTGTCAGTCGTCTTGTTGATATAGTTGTACTTCTTTTTGGTCTTCTTGTTTTTTCTTCACCCCCTCCCTCTCCTCTCGCCTCTCCCCATGTTTTTCTTTCGCTGTCGTCATTTAACTTTGACGTCATGTCATCATCGTCCTCCTCCTTCTCGACCTCTTTGTTCTTGTTTTCCACCTTCATCATCATCATCATCTTCTTCTTCTTCGCATTCTTCTTCGCATTCTTCGCATTTTTCTTGTTTCTTGTTTTACCTTATTGCTTTTCCTTTGCTTTCTTTCTTCTTCTTCTTCTTCTTCTTCTTTCTTCTTCTTCTTCTTCTTCTTCTTCTTCTTCTTCTTCTTCTTCTTCTTCTTCTATTCTTTTCTCTTCAACTTTTAGGCTAGAACTTTGCGGTTTACCATAAGAAAGAATTACATACACACTACCGTTTTAATTCCACCAAGAAAAGGTAGCCACGTTTAGCCTTTAGTAATGATGGCTATCTCAAAACACGCTACATCTATTTCTCTTTCCAAAGGCTACAAAACAGCATTTTACGATGCGGGCAAGGTTGTCCAAGCATGCGGCCACCCAAGGGATCTTGGTTTTAAAGTCTGGAAGACAATTTTGAATCTGCATAAATGCTGTTTTCGAAACACACACACACACACACACAACACACACACACACACACACACACACACACACACACACACACACCACACACACACACACACACACACGGGGACTGGATGTTTTAAAAAAAAAAAAGCACATGAGTCCTTATTCCGTTATCCTCGATATAAAAGAACAAATAAGTAAATAAGCCAATAAATAAATGAATGAATAGAATAAAACACACACACACACACACACACACACACACACACACACACACACACACACCACACACACACACACACCAAAAGCCTAACCCCATCAACCGGTGTGTATGGAGAGGGATTCAAACCCGTGACCCTAAAAATGATTAGCCAGACATCCAAAAAATTGTATGGTTTTTTGCTAGTCTTCCAGACTATTGTAACATATTATTACGAAAACCAGCATGCACACAGGTATCGTATTTAGACACTATCCCTGAGGTAAAAACCAAAAAAAATGGGTAGGCGCTGCACTTGTGGCGACGTGCTCTCCAGAGGAGAGAGAGAGCAAACCCGAATTTCACGCAGAGGAAATCTGCTGTGACATAAAGTGGTATAATTTTTTCCAAAAAATCACCGGTGTGTTATGGAGTGGGAAATCGAACCTGTGACCCCCCAAATCATTGTCCAAACATCCCAAATTTGTATGGTATTTTGCTGGTCTTCGAAACTATTGTAACACAGGAGAAAAAATGGGTCTCAATTATATCGGGAGTGAGACCTAAGAGTCCGCAGACTCCTAAGATTTTACGAGCGTTAGGCTTTGCTAGCCTGTAGTGTGTGGATTTCGCTTCGTGTGGCGACGAATAGCCGACCACCCTGCTTGTGTCACACACACGCACACACTAGCAAGTCGCGTGCGTGAGGATTTGCCGCCGACGTCGCGCCTCTCTTGCACACACACACACACACACACACACACACACATCCAAGTTGTGTGTGGTGGGAGTTTATTTTGGAGATGTGGTTGTTGCTCCTTGATGTTATTTTTTGGGAATGTGTTTCTGTGTGTGTGTGTGTTAGTATACAAGTGACTCTCTTCTAAGTCTGTGACTGATTTCGTCGTGGTTGTGTGGATTTCATAAGCCTCATAGTGGTGGTGGTGTTTGTGAGGAGGGGGATTTTGACAGATTTTGGTGGTGGAAGGGGAGGAGGAAGA
>CM060322.1:341501-349001 GCA_030674155.1 Stramonita haemastoma
AAAATAATAATAATTACGTGCGTGCGTGCGTGTGCATGCGTGTATAGGTGTACAGTATTCAGTGTAAACAAAAGTCAATTTTGCAGTGTCCTCAAAAATTCTGTCCTATCCTATTTATTAATCAGAGCACAAAGCAACCTAAACCTTACCCAAAAAAAAAAATTGAAAAAAAGGTCTGAGAATGCAAATGTCTTCCTTGATTGCAATGTGGAAAAGAAAAAAAAGTAGTCAGTCTGGGAATTCTCTGAAGCCAAAAAGCTAGTCATTAGCATCGAGTCCTTATAAAGACAATCATGGCCCATAGCGTGTTGAAATGACAAAATTAATATTTCAACATGTCACAGGCTTTTTTTAAGAGAAAAATTATCAGCGAAGCAGCAATAGGAAGTCTTGGATCCTAAGGGAATTTCATCGCTGTTTTTTTTTTTTTTTGGGGGGGGGGGTTGGGGGGGGGGGGGCTTTGTTCTGACAGCGTGTTTTGGGTTATGTTAAGCATACAAGAAAAACTAAAAAGGTTTAAGTTGGGATGAGAGAGAGAGAGACAGAGACAGAGACAGAGAGACAGAGAGACAGAGAGACAGAGAGAGAGACAGAGAGACACAGAGAGACACAGAGAGAGAGAGAGTGTGTGTGTGTGTGTGTCTGCATGTGTGTGTGTATGTGTGTGTGCATGTCTATGTCTCTGTCTGTGTGTAGGTGTAGATGTTTATTGTGTTGTGTTTGTCTGAATGTGTGTGGTGTGTGTGTTGTGTGTTGTGCGTTGTGTGTGTGTGTGTGTGTGTGTGTGTGTGTGTGTGTGTGTGTGTGTGTGTGTGTGTGGTGTGTGTGTGTGTGTGTGTGTGGTTGTGTGTGTGTTGTGCGCGCATGTGTATTGTGTGTATGTGTGTGTCTTTGCTCAAATTCATTTAACGTCTTTTCACAAATTGTGATATTATGTCTTTGTGCATGTGTGTGTGTGTGTGTATGTGTGTGTGTGTGTGTGGCGAGCACGCGTGTGTGTGTGCATGTGTTGTGTGTGTGTGCGAGCACGCGTGTGTCTCAAGGAGGATTATTAATCTGTCATTTTCCTCAGTTGTTTAAATACAATTTCTTCATTCAAAATAAACACGAAAAAGTTCAGTAACAAGGGCGCAAAAAAATAAAGGAAAACACAAGAGCCCCCAAAATCTGCAATGTCTCCAGTGTGGATTTGGAGATTTCACTCCATCACAAACAAAAGCCGTTTACTCTGGGAATTTGTGGCAGCAGAATTCAAAGAAAATAAACAGACTCCCTGTAGAAACTCAGCTCATCTCAAAGACAGAATGCTTCATAGCTTTCAAAGTGACAAACGTAACCCCAAAATAAGAAGCATCATAAAAGAAATGGGGGACGGGATAGCCTGGTGGTCAGAGTGATGCGCTCGTGATCTGCTAACCCGGGTTCGAATCTCGTTCAAGAGGATTTTTCCTCTGGGGCTAACATCAGTGTTAAATCCACTCCTCCAAAAGTTCTTCGGATGAGACTATAAACCGAGGTCCCGTGTGATAATGCTATACATAACATCTTACACACATGTTACAACCTGTTCTGCTTTTTTAAAAAGTGTTCTTTTATATCGAGGGTAATGGAATAAGCACTCATGTGCTTTTTTTTACATCCAGTCCCGTGTGTATGCAGTTTTGTAAATCTTTTCATCTGTTCGCACCGGCACACAATGGCCTACTCTTACAAAAAGCAGAACAGAGTAGATCATTGTGTGCCAGTGGGAACGGATGACAAATCTTATAAAAGTGTATGCACACGGGGACTGGATGTAAAAAAGCACTTAAGTGTTTATTCAATTACCATCGAAATAAAAGAATAAAATAAAATATATCAAAAAAATTACAACCTCAGTGAGACAGAGAAGGGAGTCATATGGAGAATCTTCGTGGGTTTGTTTCGTTCATTCTGACAACATCTATTTTTTTTTATTCCATTATTTTGGATTGTTTGAAGCAGGAAAATCAAGGTTTGGGTTTTGATTGGATTGGAAGTTGACCAGTGCGTGTGCATGTGTGTAAGTGTGTAAGTGTGTAAGTGTGTGTGTAGGAAGAATGTCCTACCTCATGAATATTTGTATCCAAGATCCGTGTTCACATTTTGTAATTTGTTCTCTTCTGATAAAAATATGTTATTAAAACTTAGCAAATTCATTCTTAAGAGTAAAGTTGCATGACATTAATGAAAGGGTTGACTATATTTTTATTTCTGTGAAATTCTGTGTATGAACGTATTCTATCAATGCAAATTATATATGTTACAGTTGATTTTGTTTGAAATCCTCCATGCCCCAAGAGGGGTCAAAGGCGAACTAAATCTTGAAATCTTGAAATGTGTGTGTGTGGTTGTGGTGTGTGTGTGTGTGTGTGTGTGTGTGTGTGTGTGTGTGTGTGTGTGTGTGTGTGTGTGTGTGTGTGTGTATTTCTGTGTGTGTGTTTATGTGTGTGTTTGTGTGTGTAATTCTGTGTGTGTGTTTGTGTGTGAGTATGTATGTATGTATGTATGTATGTATGTATGTATGTATGTATGTATGTATGTATGTATGTATGTATGTATGTATGTATGCATGTATGCATGTATGTATGTATGTATGTATGTATGTATGTATGTATGTATGTATGTATGTATGTATATGTGTGTGTGTGTGTGTGTGTGTCTTTTGTGTTGTGTTGTGTTGAGTCGTATCGTATCGTATTGTGTTGTGTTGTGCTGTCCTGTGCATGCATGCATGTATGCATGCATGCGTGTCTGTTTATGTAAATGTGTGTATTTGTTTGTTTGTTTTGTGTGTGTGTGTGTGTGTGCTGTCAAGTGCAGACATGCATGCATGAGTGTCTGTATATATATATATATATATATATATATATATATATATATATATATATATATATATATATATATACCTGTGTGTGAGTGTGTGTGTGTGTGTGTGCAAGGATGCGTGCATGCGTGCGTTCGTGCGTGATTTAGTGCATACGTGCGCATTTTATATGTGTACATGTGTGTGTTTTTTTGCATAAAGAAACTTGCCAACCTAACAGATGATCATTACTGACCAAGTCCAAAAGCTGCTAGCTGTTATCAGTTCTTGATGCTGAAGCACTACAGCCTACACATCACGAAGCATTATTCTGGGATTGTATCGACTCATGAACATCTCCTTGTATAAACAACGTACCTTCTCCATCAAATATGACAAAATTTCAATAAAGTTGGAGTATGGCTGCCTATACTGATCAAAACGTTCAAAGCAGTCATCCAAGGAAACAGTTCCTCCAGCATGAACTTATGGTCTCACTGAAATATCCATAATTAATGAATGAGGGTTAATGCAGGATAAGAATCCGAATTAAAAAGGCAACTCTATTGTCGTTTACTTTTGGTCGGCGGAGCTATAAACAATAAGAGCGGTTATTAAGTCAGAACAAGACTTTACTGATACGAAACATAAATATCAATGTTTATATTCTAGGTGACTTCCAACGTGTTCAGGCTAGAAACCACTCAAAAGTGATAACACCAACACCACAAACAACACCAAAGATAACTATAGTTAAAATAAAGAAAAGGTAAAGATGTATCATAACCTGTGTGATTGTAGGGGAACAAGACGTCAGAGACATCACTTCTCCAGGGGCCGGCATATTGAGGGCGGGGTCCTTCCTCCTCTCCTTCGCTGCTTTATCTTTACTGACCCTCAAGAGGATAATTAGAACTGTAACTCAGTTAAATTTGGGTTACATTTTTTTAATGCAAACAATACAACAACATTAAGACAAAAGGCACAAACAGTAGGAGCCCCAACATTCTTGATTTCATTGTTGACCTCACATCAGCACAAAGAGAAGATGTTGTGTCTGACAACTCTCTAAAACTAAACTGTTCAGTAATTGCCCTGTCTGTATTCAAGTCAACTCTAGGACACAATGCCCTCAATCTCCTTAAAAGGACAAAACCCAACCAAAGCCTGAAAGGCATTAATTTATCAGGGAACGTTTTCAGCTCAAACAGGGGCGGGGGGGGGGGGGGGGTTATCGCCTCCATTGGGAATGTAATGCTGATTTGCCTTCGTTTGCATTGTCACAGTGGGGGTGTTCGATTGCTAAGGGTAGGAGAAATGAAGGTTTGATCTGTGTGGTGTGTGTGTGTGTGTGTGTGTGTGTGTGTGTGTGTGTGTGTGTGTGTGTGTGTGTGTGTGTGTTTGCGTGCGTGCGTGCGTGTAAGTAGTAGTAGTAGTAGTAATAGTAGTAGTAGTAGTATATATAGTAGTAGTTAGTAGTAGTAGTAGTAGTAGTAGTAGTAGTAGTAGTAGTAGTAGTAGTAGTAGTAGTAGTAGTAGTAGTTGTTGTTGTTGTTGTTGTTGTTGTTGTTGTTGTTGTCGCTGTAACAACAGCAGCACTTTAGCAATAAAAATGTCAACAGCAGTAATAGTAACAGCATCATCATCTTTATCATTATCATAATCATCATCACCATTATCCTCACCATCATCAACAGCAGCAGCAGCAGTAGCATATATATATATATATATATATATATATATATATATATATATATATATATATATATATATATATATATATATATATATATATATATTATGTGACACACACGCACATGCACAGATACGTACATACACATACAGCCATACATAGACACACACACGCATGTGTGCATAATATGAAATCCCGTACACTTTAAACTGAAACAAATGGAGACATGGAAACACAGACAGCAGACAGTTCAGACAGGCATTAAGATAAAACAAAAAAGTGCAATCACCTCATCATTACAGGAGACTTTGGCACTGTCTGAAAGAACGCTATCATCAGCACAGACACAGAGACAGAAAGACGATGCCACGTGCAGGAGAGCCACAAGACAAGGAGAAGTACAGGAGAAGGAGAGAGAGAAGAGGAAAGGTAGGGGAAAGGGAAAAGGAAGGTAACAGGAGAGATGGAAGCAGCAGAAGAGGATGTTATTTTTTGCTGATGCTGGCTGTCGATGTTGAACTTTTCCTGTCTGTGATTCGCCTCTGGGGGGCTCTTCAGCTCTGGTTTCTGAGACTTGCACTTTTGACTTCTTCACTTTGTGACTTTTTGATTGACCTTCTCTACACTCCCCACCCCATCCCCATCCTCCTTTTCCACCCAATCCCCTCTCTCGTACCTTTCTCCATCCATTTCTATACTTAGGGAAATCTTTATTTCTGCAGTAAGTTTGTTCTCTGCTTATGTCTGTGAGCTGTTTTTATGTAAAATGCATGAATGCGTGTGTCCGCTCGCACACACACATACACACTCACACATTCCATGCACACACACTCACACAACACGCACACAACACACACACACACAAAAAACACACACATACACACTACACACACACACACACACACACACACACACACACACACAACACACACACAACACAACACAACACACAACACACACACACCACACACACACACACACACACACACACACACACCACACAACAACACACACACACACGACACAACACAACACAACATATCAACACAACACAACACAACACAACACAACACAACACAACACAACACAACACAACACAATACACACTGCACCAGTTTTATACAAAAAAAACGGGCATCCACATAATCATGTGCAGAAAAACCACCCACAAATAAAATAAAAGCATTGCACTTGCGCTGCTGGGTGGATGTGTGGCTATCTGGTGTCTGGTGTGTGGGGTCAGCATCTCAGCTGTCCCTCTTACGTGCCTCTCACCCCAGCATCTGTCATGAATCTCTTCTCTGCTGAGGCATGATGGCTGCTCTGCATTATTGCAGACCGACTTGACTGGTCAGCTTCTTCAGCTTAGGTTTTCTCTGCTGGTAATGTTTGTTTGTGTGTTTCTTGACTTTCTCTTCTTTTTTGGCTTCTTCTTCTTCTTCTTCTGCTTCTTTTTATTTTTTGTTTATATCCTCCTCCTCCTCCTCCTCCTCCTCCTCCTCCTCCTCCTCCTCCTCCTCCTCCCCTCATCATCATCATCATCATCATCATCATCATCATCATCATCATCATCATCATTATCATCATCATCATCATCATACTTGTTTTTGTTTGTTTCATTGTAATCTTCATAAACATCATCATCATCAACGATATTCAGAATATCGTTCATATTCTGTTGTCATTCTTCATCTTCCGACAATTATTATATTATTGATAATCATAATCATTACTTCTTTTAAAGGTAAAAAAAGACAACTAATGCTGAATTGGCGGTAATGCATACCTACCACCACAACCATCAACCACTCCCCAACCCCTGCCCCCCCCCCAAAAAAAAAGAAGAAGAAAGAGGAAGACAAGAAACAATATTGACATAAAAACACAGACAAATAGACCCCCCCCCCCCCCCCCCCCCCCCCCCCCCCGAAAAAAAGCCAGAAAGGCAGATCTTGTTTAATTATCAAGCTTACTATTTCACATGAATACAAAACCCCACAGGGGACCAGACAGATGATGCTGACATCCTTAAAGGCACAGCACATGACGGGAAGAGGGGCACGGAGGGTAGAGAGGAAGGAGGTGGCTGAGGGAAGGTAACAGAAGATGGAAGTAGTAGAAGAGGACGTTATTTCTTGCTGATGCTGGCTGAAGTTCGTAAACATTTTTCTAATGGTGATTTGCCTCTGGGGGCGGGGGCTGTTTTGGTTGTGGAGAAAAATGTTTGATAGTATTTTGACTTGTTCATGTTGACACTCCTAGAGTCAGTCCCTTTTTTCCACACCGTGCTTTTTCCTCTCCTCCCTTGCTCTTTTTCATTTTTATTCCTCCTGTTCTGCCTTAGGTAGTTTTGATTCGTTTCTGTATACCTATCTCGCGTTCCTTCTTTCATCCACATAATTATACCTGCATGCAACCGTGCATGCTTGTGTTTTCGCACACATACACACAGACACAGACACAGACACAGACACACACACACACACACACACACACACACACACACACACACACACACGCACGCACGCACGCGCTCGCACACGTTCACACATGCGTACACACACATGCATGAAAAAAATTATGCACACATGCACGCATGCACACACGCATGCACACACGCACACTCGTACACACCCACATGCGCGCGCGAGAACGTGCGCAAACACACACGACCGCATGCACACAAACACGCAAAACACACACACACACACACACACACACACACACACACACACATACGCACACACTCACATACGCGCGCGCGCATGCACGCACGCACGCACACAATGATGACAAAATCTACAAAACTGCATTCACACAGAAACTGGATTTAAAAACAAAAACAAGAGTGCTTATAGCATTATCATTGAAATGATAGAAAAAAAGAAAATAAATAAAAGATATAAATAAACACACAGACAGATACACACACACTCATGCACGCACTCATGGACACACACACTCATGGATACACACACACATG
>CM060322.1:354001-356501 GCA_030674155.1 Stramonita haemastoma
TATTATCAAAATAAGTCCCATAAAGCACAGTTTTTTAATAAAAAAAAAAAACACCCTAACTCACACTCACACACACACATACACACACACAAACACACACACACATACACACACATACACATACACACACACACACACACACACACTCACACACACCTCACTTAGTCTTATGATTATAGTCGTAAGATCATCATAATCTGAGAGAAGTGAGGAGGGAGAGGGCAGATAGTTGGAGAGGGGAGAAGTGTGGTTTGTTATTTTTGATTCATCAAGTAGATTAGAAGGTGAGTTTTTAAGGTTGTTAATGATTGATGCTGTTTAATTGGGTCAGGGAGGGAGTTCCATAGCGTAGGGCCTGAGTATAGTAAGCTAGTTTTGAACAAGTCTATTCTTGGGATTGGGACACTTGGCTTTACCGTATTTCTGGAATGATTCATTGGGAATTTGTCTTTTAAGGATGTGGGGACATTTCCTGTCAGTATCTTAAACATCATGATGCCTTTGTTATGTTTTAGTCTTTGGTGTAGGGGAAGGATATTTAACTGTGTATAATCCCCTTCTAGCAAGGTTGTTTTCTTCAGAAGGACCAGCTTGAGACCACGTTTATACAGACTTAGTAATGGTTTCATGGTATTTGCACTGGCAGAGTCACACAGGGTTGCAGCATAGTCTATTGAGGATTGTATATATGCTTGAAAAAAACAGTTTCCTTGAATGAAAATCGAGAAAGTGTTTTATTTTAATCAACTGGTAGACTTTTTTGGACAAGTATTTGCATAGGTGAGATATGTGGTAGAACCAGCTGAGATTTTCATCAATTGTCACTCCTAGAACTTTGTGGTGAGAGGTCTGTTCGATTGCTTCCTTTTTTATGTGAATTGGAAATAGTTTATGTGGTAAATTTTGTCGCTTTTGTCTGGTAGTGATAAGCATGCATTTTGTTTTTTGGGGATGGATAGTCATGTGGTTCAGTTCAGTCCATTTGACAAGGTCGTCAGTGCTTTTTTGTAATAAAGTTGTGAGATAGTCAATGTCATTATGGCTCGTATGTATGGTTGTGTCATCTGCAAATAGTTCACATTTGGAATTGATATGTAGAGGAAGGTCGTTTATGTATAATGAAAAGAGAATAGGGCCCAATATGGATCCCTGTGGTACTCCATAATGAATGGGCTTTAGTTTGGATGTTGATGTAGCTATTGAGACACACTGGTGCCTATTTGTAAGATATGAATCGAGTAGTCCTAGGGTTTTTGTAGAAATGTTATACAGGTTTAGCTTTTTAAGGAGAAGTTTGTGGTCAATTGTATCAAATGCTTTTTTGAAATCAACAAATAATACTCCACAAAATTTATTGTCATTGAGAGAGAGAGAGAGAGAGAGAGAGAGAGAGAGAGAGAGAGAGAGAGAGCGGATGGGAAAAGGAGGGAGGGAGTGGAAGAGAGAGAGAAAGAGAGAGGGGGACGGGTAATGAGGAGAGAAAGAGAGTAAGTAGTGAGGAGAGAGAGAGAGAGAGAGAGAGAGAGAGAGAGAGAGAGAGAGAGAGAGAGAGAGAGAGAGAGAGAGAGAGAGAGAGAGAGAGAGAGAGAGAGAGGAGGTAGTGCGTAGAGAAAGGGAGAGAGAGAGGAGAGAGAGAGAGAGAGAGAGAGAGAGAGAGAGAGAGAGAGAGAGAGAGAGAGAGAGAGAGAGAGAGAGAGAGAGAGAGAGAGAGAGAGAGAAAAGGGGGAGAGAGAAGTTAGTGAGTGGAGAGAGAAAGAGAGAGAGAGGAAGAGAGAGGGAGAAAGAGGGTAAAGAGAGTGAAAGAGACCGAGAGAGAGAGAGACAGAGAGACACACACACACAGACAGAGAGAGACAGAAAGAGTTGATATGGACTGATGCAGGTGCTGTTAATGGTCGTTGAACAAGTAACTGTGTCTGCTAAAGAGGAAAACTGGGTATAATAAAGAAAAAATCTTTTTCCCCAAGTGGAAATGTAGTTACCTTAATGGTGGATTAAAAACGGTCACATACTCATTAATTTACCATCGGGGCCATGACGACGTCGATGACAATGACTATGACAGCAAAGATGGCATTGAAGAAAATGACAACTTAAACTATACTAACAATACCAGCTGTTGGGACCAAACCCCCCCAAAAAAAACCCATACAAATTACACACACTAACAGTCATTACAAACAAAACAGAAACAAAAAATACTCCACCACCATCACCATCACCTTTGTGCACCAAACACAGATTTAACAACATGAAAATTAATACACTCACCACCTTCCCCCACAAAAAAATTACCATCACCAACAACTATCCAGAAAACCAACAAAAACAAAACACAAAATTCCACCACATACATCAATAACAACAATACCCAACTTTCAAAGCTGTGCAAAAGCCACCCCGGAGAGAGCGCGTCGCCACAAGTGCAGCGCCACCTTTTTTTTCCTTTTTCCTGTCAGTAACTGTATTTTGTCCTATTGGAGTTGGTTTTCTCTTCAGG
>CM060322.1:359001-361847 GCA_030674155.1 Stramonita haemastoma
AGGTTATGGGACACCCTTACCTTTTTTATCTTTACTTAGGTCTAGAAACCTCTTGTCTTCTTCTTGTTCGTTGAACGCTCAGACAGTAACTATTGTTGCCTGTTATATGAGCGAAACTGCGTCACGCTGCCGTTAAGCGCCTGACAAGTCAGGCCCAGGGCATCCGACTTCGGCAGAAGAGAGAATTGTTATCTTTTAAATCTTTCTGGAGTAGGGCGAGGCGGGAGAATGGACCAAGAAGGCAGAAAATCGGCAAGAAAGGGGTGACAGGAAGAAAAGGAACACGACCGATACAAAGAGAGAGCGATAGAAAAGAGGAAATGTTTAGCACATAATTTCCAGATGGTGGGTATTCTATTTATACTGACAGGCCCCCGGTACCCCATGAGGGAGAAACTTCTTGTGAAAAATGTTCTTCTCTTATCCTTCACCAGATGGGGCTGACAATGCACAGACTGCGAATCGGGAGACAAACGATTTTCAAATCTGACAATTCCTATTGTCTGCGTGAACGTGTGAATAGGGTAAAAAGAACAAAATTTCCTAGCGAAGTTGGGGAATATTCACTTTACATTTGCTGTCTCGATTACGTCATTATGTATGTAGGTAAAAAGGGGTAAATGTGTCCCATAACCCATGTGACAGTAGGGAAGTGAGGTGTCGGAGACCTCAGCTTCTCTAGGGGCCAGCATGTTGAGGGCGTCGCCCATCTCCTCTCCCTCGCTGCTTTACCTTCCCTGACCCTAAAGGGCATGTGCCCATTTTCAGCTGGGTGAACTGGGGGACTCTACTGAAACCAAGGTACGCAAATGATCACTCATCCAAGTGGTAACCACGCTCGATGCTGCTTAACCGTGGCTGGGGAAAGCGAGTGCTCTGACCACTAAGCTATCCCATCCCCATTTATGTAAATTTTGTATTAATATTATTAACTTTTAAACCGTGTATTCACTTAGATTGAAAGATGACGATGACCTAAGCAGTTTGAATATAGTGCCCAGTAACGTTAGGAACAGGTTTGGGGAGATGAACGCCTTAATCCATATATCGACAGGAAAATCATTTAACGACACCACAGACATCCCTGTCTCTAAACATTGCCTCAGGCTGTAGACAGAGGTAGGAGAGGGATGATGGAGACAGGATGCTGAATGGGAACCAGAGCCAATAGAGCTCATCTGGTACAAGGACATCTTGAGACTTCGTCATCCTTTGGTAACACTGGAGGGTACAGGTTGAATTCTAGGCCGAGACGACAGAAAAGAAAATGAAAGAAAGGAAAGAGGGAAAGAAGGAAGAAGGATAGAACGAACAAAAATGAAAAAAAACAAGAAGAACAAGAACATTATCAAGATCAACAAAAAAACCTCGAAATAACGGCAATAATGATATCAAGAGTGTAGTTACTCTTGCAATATAAACAAATTCAATACAACAAGAACAAGAGCAAGAATAAAAGGAAGAAGAAGAAGAGGGAGAAGAAATACGAAAAAGAAAGCAAAGAAGAATGCAAAGAAGAAGAATGCAAAGAAAGAGAAGAATGCAAAGAATGCAAAGAATGCAAAGAACGCAAAGAAAAAGAGGAGGAGGATGAGGAGGATTAAGAAAAGGAAGAAGATGAAAATTATAATAATGACGATAACGACGATAATGGTGATGATAATGATGATGATGACGATGGTGATGATGATAACGGGGATGATGACGAAGAAGACGAAGGAAAAGAAGAGAAAAAAGAAACAGAAACGGCCGTGGGTAAACAAAATGACACACACACACACACGCGTGCGCGCGTAGAGCTGTCCATTAAAAGTGTCTACTTAGTCTGGTTCCAAATTAGTTCCTGATTTATCTTCGACTTATCTCTCCTCTTCCAAAATACTTGGTGTCGGTTTATTTACGGGATAAGGTTTGTCTGTTGCAAGAATTTATTATGGTTTATAGGGGCACATAAGCGCAAGTGTGTGCGTGTGTGTGTGCGTGTGCGTATGCGTGTGCGTGTGTGTATGTAAGCATATTGAGAGAGAGAGAGAGAGAGAGAGAGAGAGAGAGAGAGAGAGAGAGAGAGAGAGAGAGAGAGAGAGAGAGAGAGAATGAGAGAGAGAACACTGAACACTGAACACTGAAATGATTTAATGTACATTGGCCATGGACCACAATACATTTCATGGGCTTGGGGTTCATTCATATAACTGGCAAACCAAATGCACAAAAGGTTTGATTCATAACTGATCAAAGAAGCAAAACACACGTTATTCTAATCACAAAAATATGATGTCTAGGGAAAAATTGTGGAAATCATGCACATCAATTACGTGTCGAATCATAATAGTTTTTCAATATACATCTTGAATTAGCATTGTCTTCCTTTTATTAATAGAGTGAAAAATATATCTAGACAAATTGTGCCTGTACTCATCATTTGTTGCTTTGAAAAAATCGGGCAATGGTACGTTGATACACCCACTTAACTTTTCTCTTAAGCCAGTGTATATGCAACATTCCCAAAGAAAGTGGGCTTCATTTTTCAACTTTCGTTTTACAAAAAGGACACATTTTTTCTTGATCATTCTCACTATATCTGTATACATTATTATTAAGGGGTAGAACATTAAATCTTGCTTGTGTGATTGCTACTCGAAAGCAGTAGTAATCAATAGAGTTCATATACTGCTCTTTTACAAAGATACTTTTAAATGATCTGTAATGGTCATACCTATCTTTATCTCTTATAGTCCCATCCCATTCTTGAATGAACATATCTACTAATCTTTGCTTAAACATACCTAAAAAAGTTTTACATCCCCAACACCTTGTTGCATCCAAACAATGTTAAAACCGGTTTT
>CM060322.1:364447-376947 GCA_030674155.1 Stramonita haemastoma
TACAAAAGGGTGTGAAATTCACATGAACAAGTGCAGACATGACATAATTATGTGCCACAAAATTTATGTACTATTTATTTATATCACTTTAAGTCACGGCAGATTTCTCTGCGTGAAATTTGGGCTCCTCTCCATAGGGAGAGCGTGTCGCCACAAGAGCAGCGCCACCGATTTATTCTTTCCCTATCTGCAACTGTATTTGTTTCCCTATAAGAGTGGCCTTTTATCTACAAAAATTTGCCAGGGACAACTCTCTTGTTGCCGCAGATTCTTTTATGTCCGCTGAATAATTTTTATGTATGCACGGGGTCTCGGATTTTCGTTTCATTCGAAAGACTAGCACCCACACCACCACTCATGGTCTAATGAATGGGGGAAAAGTTTCGGGCCCAGACTGGATTCAAACCACCGCACATTTCCGACCCGGACTTTTCGCTTTCTAGGCAGGCGCGTTACCTCTAGACCACGGATCCAGTGGAGATGACACTATAATGGTGTAGGCAGTCCCCACCCAAACTAAACTTGCTTTTCGTCCAAAGTCACACACACATAATTATGCAAGCACAGACGTACGAACTTTATCTTATCTTCATAACACCCAACATCTACAAGATTAAGTAAACTGAGACACAGTCTGTAGTAGGCCTATGTGTGCAGTTATGAACAAATGGGGGCGGGATAGCTCAGTGGTCAGAGCCCTGCTTTCCCCCAGACAAGTATAGCAGCGTCCAGCGTGGTTACCAGTAGGATGGGTGACCAATTGCCCAACTTGGCTTCAGCACAGTCCCCGCAGTTCACCCAGCTGTAAATGGGTACCTGCTCTCTTTAGTGTCAGGGAAGGTAAGGCAGCGAGGGAAAGGAGATGGGCGCCACCCTCAACATGCTGGCCCCTAGAGAAGCTGAGGTCTCTGATGCCTTGCTCCTCTACTACTATACCGCCTAGATTATGGAACAACTTTACCATTATTATTTTTATATGAACAAACATCGTCTGATCAATCTAGGCTAGAACCATACAGATTGTCATCCAAGGGACCAAAAAAGGTAGAGAGTAACCTACCCTGATGACCAGCAGCCAATCAAAAGCCCGGAGATGGCGCGTGACGGGGTACTCGGTAAAAAGGAAGTGGGCCGTGCCCCATACCCGCAGCATGCAGTAGATGAAGGGCACGTAGCGAAGCTGCCTGGCTGCTGACTGTATAGTCATGGTCTCTATCATGTCCTCACTGCTGCTGACTGGGCTCATACCCTTCCTCTGTCTTCCAGTCTGTAAACCAGAGATATCCGTCAGAGGAATTACGGCATGTGTAGTGTACACGTGTGTGTGTGTGTGTGTGTGTGTGTGTGTGTGTGTGTGTGTGTGTGTGTGTGTGTGTGTGTGTGTGTGTGTGTGTATGTGTGTGTGTGTTTGTCTCTGTGTGTGTGTGTGTGTGTGAGTGTGTGAGTGTGTGAGTGTGTGAGTGAGTGTGTGTGTGTGTGTGTGTGTGTGTGTGTGTGTGTGTGTGTGTGTGTGTGTGTGTGTGTGTGTGTGTGTTAGTGTTAAGAGATACACAGACGCTGACATACACAGACACACAGAGACACATCGACAGAGAGACAGACAGACAGAGACACAACAAGACAGACAGACAGACAGACAGACAGACAGACAGACACACACACACACACACACACACACACACACACACACACACACACACACACACACACACTCACACACACACACATCTCTCTCTCTCTCTCTCTCTCTCTCTCTCTCTCTCTCTCTCTCTCTCTCTCTCTCTCTCTCTCTCTCTCTCTGACTTCACAATATTTAAGTGAAATACAAAACATACACTATAACACAGCCCTAGAACAACACTACATAAAATAACCGACTATAGGCCTGTATTGTTCAACACATGCACATCATAACACTAAAAAGAGCACAGATAATACATTTACATGATATCCAAAATATGTATGTATTTTTATTATTCGACTTTTAAAAAATCATGACACTCTTTGACATAACAATGACATTTCACAACACAGCACAACACAACACAACGACATACCACAACTAGAACACATACACACCTATCCCCCAATACTTCAAAAATAATATAAACACCCATACAAAACAACAACAACAACAAATTTTAAACCCATTCCTTCAAACCCAAACGTCACCAAAAAAAAAACCCCGAAACTACGTCATATCTAACAAAAGTGACGTCAACCCCCCCCCCCCCCCCCCCCCCCCCCCCCCACCACCCCACACACACACACAAACACACCTGACAGTACAGGGAGCAGTTGATGACGACAAAGAGGAAGAGGCAGATGAAGTAAGCGGCGATGACCCAGCCCTCGATGGTCAGCAGTGACCACTCCAGCGTGTTGGCCACGCGGTCACTGATCCAGCAGACAGTGGGGTGGCGGAAGTACAGGATGTCCGTTACGTCATACCCGTACACGTTGGAGATGCGGCCCTCCAGAGACAGGACCACTGCGGCCAGAAGGAGTTAACAAAAAAAAAGAAGAGAAACCCACATATATATAAATTGTTGTAGATGAGTGGCAGCAAAATATATGCACACATATACCCGCGGGCGCGCGCGCGCGCGCGCGCGCACACACACACACACACACACACACACACACAACACACACACACACACACACACACACACACACACACACACACACACACACACACACACACATCTAGATTTTTTTCGCCTCGGGGGGGCGGAGGGGGGGAGTGTCACCCAGAATGTGCACTCTGACTCACTCATCCCACCTGGAAATCGCTGTGAGATAGAAATTGTACACTGAATGAGAAGTTTGCCTGTATGACTGTGTTTAAGTACCTCTCCATAATCATAGGCAGCCATATTCCGACTTCTGAGGAATTTGTTCTCCTTTAAAGAAGAGTGCATGTTGTTACGTTAAGAGCTTGTCATGGCTGAAGGCAATCTCAACACAACATTTTACAACATGACAACAACATTTGAGTGTACATCTTAGCAATGAGCTGACATTAGTAAGTGACAAAGCGTTTGGCCTGGGCCAGCTCTTTGTTTCTTAGAATGGTTCAAACCTGGAACGCCGAAGCAAAAGGCGTAGAAGACGTACACCATCCAGTTGGCCACAATTGTGGCACGCAGGCTGAAGAACAGGAAGAGGTACACCGTCACTGCGCATGTCCACAGGGCGCTGGACACGTGACCCATGACGGAAGCGGAAGCAGCTGCTTGGCAGAGGTAACTTCGCTCATCAGGGAATTGTAAGGTTTTGTAGTAGGTTGCTGTCTGTAACAAAACAAATTATCGTCGTTGTCGTCCTCGTCGTCGTCGTCATCATCATCATCAGCATCGTCGTTGTCATCGTCGTCATCATCATCGTCATAATCGTCATCATCATCAGCATCATCAACATCATCATCATCACCATTCATGGTTGTCATAGTCAGTCATTATCATCAATCATCGTCATCGCTAAGTGATTTACAACTGGTAGTTGATCATCATGATTATATCGTACTTAGTCTATCAGTATTTTGTTTTACATAATTTACAGGCAGTGGTTTTATCTATGATGTGTGTGCATGCATGCGTGCGTGCGTGCGTGCGTGCGTGCGTGCGTGCGTGCGTCTGTCTGTCTGTCTGTCTGTCTGTCTGTCTGTCTGTCTGTCTGTCTGTCTGTCTGTCTGTCTGTCTCTCTCTCTCTCTCTCTCTCTCTCTCTCTCTCTCTCTCTCTCTCTCTCTCTCTCTCTCTCTCTCTCTCTCTCTCTCTCTCTCTCTCTCTCTAAGGGGGGCGTGAATAAGAAATTTATGCGTGCAAGTCGCATTTCTAAACCTCCTGCTGTTTTTGTATATTTCTTCGGTATTTCGCATTGTTCTGTCACAATATTTGGCAGATCGATGCGTATGGTACCATGCCTTCTGCTGCGCTAGCATTCCGATCCTCATGTGGCTGCTTTCTCCCGGTATATCAAACCTTTATGCGAAAAAGGGCGGTTGAGAAAGCGGCTATGAGAATAGCCATGTTGTCACCACGGCACAGAGTAGACGGTGTCATACTTGGTCTACTCCTCACCCTGACATTTTGGGGCGGCTTTCTTATGCAATGCGGAGACGTGGAGTCAAACCCTGGACACAAGCTACCCCCTGGCTCTGACAGCTTCAGGCAGACCAGACTGACCAGTGGCAGTGGACGCCGGACCAGTGCGGACAGTGGGCAGCAGGGACGGGCAGCCTCTCCTCCTCCTCCCCCTTCCCCGATGCAGCTGACTCTGGACGGTATTGTGGAGAGACTGGATGACATGAACAGTAAGTTCGAGAGAATGGAAAAGGGAATAACGGACCTGACAGAGCAGTGTGCCTCCATACGGGGCACTGTGGAGGGTCTTGTGGAGGAGGTGGGGGTACTCAAGAAAGAAAACAGGGACCTTGTGAAGAAAAACTCGGAATTGATGGACAGAGTCGAGGAACTTGAAAAGAAAACAGATGACTTAGAGGGAAGATCTAAGAGAAATAATCTGATTTTTTATGGCATGTCAAGGGATCCTAATGAAAACTAATGAACAGTGTGAGGGCAGGTTGAATGATCTCTTTACTGATAAGATGGACATGACCAGGAATGTCGAATTTGATCGTGTACACCGCCTAAGCGCCAAGCCTGACTCCCCAATCATTGCTCGCTGCTGCTTTTATAAGGACAAAGTAGCAATTCTAAAGGCAAAAAAGAAATTGCAAGGCAGCAATGTTTTCATTGGAGAGGATTTCTCCAGTCGGGTCAGGGATATAAGGCACAGGTTGTCACCTCATCTGAAAGTGCAAGACAGAATGGACAAAGGGCCACAATGGTCTTTGACCATCTTCTCATTGATGGGAAGAAGATGTTCTTGAAAGATTTTCATTCATCTGCACCAAACAAATAGGAGGAAGGCCGGTCCACATCTGAAAAGATTTGTTCCCATGTGGAAGATTTTACTGGGAATCAAATTGAGGTAGCACCGTCTTCTTGTCCGTCAACTGGCGAAGTAAACCAACACACGCATTAAGAACATGACAGGAATACTGAGTGCTCATCCGACAGTTTGCACGTGCCGAATGACACTAGGTCAGAGGCGAGGTCAGAGGCAAAGCAGCCTTTTTCATTCCTGTCTTGGAATGTGAATGGTTTGATGCCAAAACTTTTCGATCAAGATTTTATTTCATATGTTTCGCGTTTTGACTTTGCTTGTTTAATTGAAACATTTATGGATGAGTGTGAGCAAAGATTTTTTCCTGGTTTTAGGTTATTCTGCAAACGTGCAGTTAAACTTTCTGTCAAGGGGAGACGATCAGGGGGCATTACTTGTTTGATTAAAGAAGAATTTTCTCCCTTTTTGAAAAGTATTGAAGTCAATGAATATGCAAATGCTTGTGTGTTTCTTGTTGATAAAAGTTTGTTTGGACTGGATAAAGATGTTTTGTATGTATGCTCATACGTTCCACCAGAGTGTTCACCTTTTTATGCCCATTTTGACTTAGATAACGGAATTAGTATGGTGGAAGAGTGTTTGATTGATTGTACAGTAACCAGAGATGTTTACATTATGTTGTGTGGGGATCTTAATAGCAGAACGTCCAATATTTCGCACCAGGAACCGGCAGTCAGTGGAATTGCTGATTTGCAATGCAAAAGCCAGTCGTTAAGGTACAAGCGATGTTCTCAGGATATATCTTGAATAATTATGGTAAACTTTTGTTGAACATGTGCACCACTTTAGACCTATGTATTTTGAATGGTTTATGTCAGGGTGACCTTCAAGGTCGCTATACATATATTTCAGATTCAGGGTGTAGTGTCAATGATTATTTTATTCTTTCAAATGATTTATTGTGTCTTGTTTTTGAATCATGTGAACTGTTGATAGATGAAAGAATAGATTCTGATCATATGCCTGTTATTGCCAAAATTGTATTTCCATATGAAAACAAAATTAGTGTTGAGGAAAACATAGATGATATATGCATGGTAGTTGAAAAATTTATTTGGCATGATGACTGTGCTGTTACATACAATGATATGCTGTGTCAAGAAAATATTCAAGGCAAATTGGAAAGTGCTATGAATTTAATTGATGTTGATATTAATGGTGCATTACAGTTATTTAATGAATGCATTAGGGATAGCGCTGTGTGTATGAAGAAGAGTATATATATTGATAAAAGTAAGATTCGAAGTGATTGGTATGATAAAGACTGTGAGACAAGCAAAAGGAATGTTAGAAAATTATTGAGAATGAGCCGAAAGTCATTGACAGATGAAGATAAGCAAAATTACACTGTTGCAAGACGTGAATATAAAAATTTACTGAAAAGAAAGAAGAAAGAGTTTAATACTGCAATGTTAGATAAACTTCTTACGTCAGTTAAGAATCAAAGAGAATTTTGGGAAAATATCCGAAAAGTTTCATTCAAAAGAAAACAGCAAAGAGCCAATATTAGTGTTGAGAAGTGGTTTCAACATTTCAAAACTTTATTAGAAACAGATGTCAATAGTGACACTATAAATGAAGATATATATGTCGATGATGATGATAATGATGACTATATTAACCTCCCATCTCAAGAGAGGAAGTGGTGTTAGCAATAAGAAAACTGAAAAGTCGAAAGGCAGCAGGGCCTGATGGAATTATAGGAGAACTATTTAAATATTCAAATGAATTTGTAGTAGATTTTTTTGTAAAACTTTTTAATACATTGTTTGAAACTGGTCAGTTTCCTGAAAATTGGACAGAGTCTATTGTTTTACCATTATACAAAAAAGGAAATGTCAATGATCCTAACAATTACAGGGGTATTTCACTTAGTGATATAAGTAGCAAAATTTTTAGCTCCATTATTAACAGAAGACTACAGGAATGGACAGAAGAAAATAATATTACTGGAGAATATCAAGCAGGATTTAAAAGAGGATATTCTACTTTAGATCACATGTTTACGTTATTAGCATTGATACAGAAACAGTTTTCATATAACCGTAAGTTATATGTAGCTTTTATAGATTTTGAAAAAGCTTTTGACTCCATTAACAGAAATTTACTTTGGCCCATTTTGTTAAAAAACGGCATTAGTGGTAAACTCCACACATGTATTAAAAGAATGTATGATGATATAAAATGTAAAATAAGATGTGGTTCTAAATTGACTGATTACATTAGATGTACATCTGGAGTCAAGCAAGGAGATGTGTGTAGCCCTGTTTTATTTTCACTTTTCATAAATGAATTAGCATTACAAGTAATTAATAATGGAAAACATGGTGCTGTTTTGTCACACAATGCGTTTGAGTTGTTCATTTTGTTATTAGCTGATGATGTAGTGTTGTTATCGGAAACCATTGTGGGGCTACAAAATCAGTTAAATAATCTGTATCTGGCTGCTTTTTCACTTTAGTTAAAAGTTAATATGAAGAAAAGTAACATCATTGTGTTTCGTAAGGGAGGCTATTTGGGTATGCGAGAAAGATGGATGTATGATGGTAATCTGCTACCGGTGGTGAATGTTTATAAGTATTTAGGGATATGTTTTCTACACGTCTGAGCTTTACTGCTGCTTGTAAAGATCTTTCTAGTAGGGCAAAGAATGCATTGATATTTATAATACAAAGGTTATACACACTTAATAATAATTCTTTTGCACTGTTAATGAAACTGTTTGACTCACAAGTTCAACCAGTTCTTCAGTATGGGTCAGAATTATGGGGGTTGGATAAAGCAGCAGTTCATTGTGAATCTGTCCATTTGTTTGCAATAAAGAAATATTTAGGCGTTGATAGACGAACACCCAATGATATAATGTATGGTGAAACTAACAGATATCCCTTGTATATAAACTCTGCAGTTAACTGTATTCGCTATTGGATTAAGTTGATACAAATGGAAGATCTGAGACTACCACATAAGGCGTATAAAATGTTGTATGATTTAGATGTAAGAGGAAAGACAAACTGGGTATCAGGTGTGCGTATCTGTTTAAATGAAAATGGTTTTGGAGATGTCTGGTTGAATCAAGGTGTGGGTGATGCTTGTGTATTCATTAAAGTGTTCCGTCAACGATTGATTGACTGCAGGTGGCAAAACTGGAGCCATCACATTGATACTAGCCAAAGGTTTGAATTTTATAGAACTTACTGTAATGGTCATGATTTAAAATGTTATTTACAACATGATATGAATCGACAATTGAAACATATCACAGCAAAATTCAGACTAGGTGTATCTGATTTGAATGTCCATCATTTAAGATATAGAACCCATAATGATCATGATTTGTTATGTCCGTTATGCAATGTGTCACAAGAAGATGAAGTCCACTTTGTTCTTTGTTGCCAACAATTACATGAGCTTAGAGTGAAACTTATTCCACCAAAATATTATAGGAAACCATGCTTGTTTAAATTGAATTTATTGATGTCTTGTACAAACCCTGAAGTTATGCAGAACTTTTCTTTATTTTTGTACAAGGCTTTCAAGCTTAGAGAAATAGTCACTTCGTGAAGTAATGTACAACTTATTGACTAAATGACATTTAACTATTTATGATTTCATGAATTGTATTGTTCACATTCCCCTTCATAAGGGGCTAAGGCCTATTTGAATAAATCATCTGCGTCTGCGTCTGCGTCTGCGTCTCTCTCTCTAATGCTTACCTGCAAAAGTCCACCGATGTTCTGGATGAAGTTGGCCACACTGAGACAAACCAGCAGTTTCCTGGCTGTGGTCCGTATGTCAGGGTACATCAGGTACAGAAGCAGGGTCAACATACACCCCCCGATGGAGGCCATGCACGTCACGTTGGAAATGATGACGTAGGCAGCATCCAATGGCGTCAGCGTGACGTTGGCATGGTAAATCGTTAAGTTACGCATTTTTGGTAAAGTTGTCAGTCGTGACCTGTGGAGTTTTGAAAAGAGGGAGACCAGTTTTCACTGTCAGAAAATACGTTCGGGTTTGTTTTATTTTTTTTATAACTATCTGTAAAGTTGAAATCTGATGTCTTACATATTTACACCTGCAGCTTTGAACTGCTTTAGGCCCTAATCTTATCGTAGTCTGCATGATGTGGTACCTTAACCATCCAGATCTTACCTTTACAGTTTACAGAATCTTACAGTAGTACAGTTTACACTGTATATCTCGTTTTATCCTTAGCTTAGAGAGACTACCCTGCATTTACAGTATATATTACATGTATATATTAGAGCATATACCTTGATATTCTGTATTCCTACATGAGCAGAACAGAATCTGTCATGATCTACAGCTTCGGCAACATCAGCCATACCTTATAACCTGCAAATTAATGGAATCTTCCGTCTACACCTCACAAACGATCAGAGCGGTAGTTCTAAGCTAGACTAACCCTCCACAGCTGGGGGACAAAATCTCACAAGTGACTGTGTGGCTGAAGGGATGAAACATCTGGCTTCCCACTAGTCCTGATTACGCTCAGATCACCAGTTCTAATCTCAGCTGCCACCCGTGGACTAAGGGCGGGTATTTTTTAAAAAACTATCTCCTTCCTTCTGCTGCATGCAGACCTGCCAGTGCCTTTCACCTTTTAGTGCGCACAAGAAGAGTTCTACTCTCAGCTGCCACCGGCGGTCTAAGGGTGGGGAATATATATATATATACTATTTTCTTCCTTCTGCTACATGCAGACCTGCTAGTACCTTACACCTTTCATATCAGTGCGTACAAGCGTGTGCAGGAAATGAGTTCTAATCTCAGCTGCCACTGGTGGACTAACGGAGGGTTTTTTTTTTCTTTTTTTGTTTTTTACTATCTCCTTCTTCTGCTACATGCAGACCTGCTAGTGCCTTTCACCTGTCGGTGCTTACATACAAGCGTGTGCAGGAAAAGAAGAATACGCCGCACGTTAATGAATGATCCTCCCATTCATGTCAAACTGATGGGTTACTGACATCCAGCATGCGCTCAGAGCGCTGTCTTTCCCCCAGTCAAGTTAAGCAGCATCGAGCGTAGTTACCAGTTGGATAGCTGACCGTTTGTGCGCCTGCAGTCCCCCAGTTCACCCAGCTGTAAATGGGTACCTGCGTTCTTTAGGGTCAGGGAAGGTAAAGCAGCGAGGGAGAGGAGATGGGTGCCTCCGGCCCTCAATATGCTGGCCCTTAGAGAAGCTGAGGTCTCTGACGTCTTGCTCCCTACGACCACATAGGTTATGGGACACCTTTACCTTTTACCTTTTACCTCTTTATGCGCATGTGCCTCCATCAGGGCGATGCAGTTTGTCAAAAGTAAATTTCTTAGCAAATTTGATAATTATGTATGTGTTTGTGTGTCTGTGTTTTTTTTATAATTTATTTTATTCCTTTAAATCGAGGATAACGGAATAAACAATCATACGCTTTTTTACGTCCAGTCCCCGTGTGTGTGCAGTTTTGTAAATGTCATCTGTGTGTGTGTGTGTGTGTGTGTGTGTGTGTGTGTGTGTGTGTGTGTGTGTGTGTGTGTGTGTGTGTGTGTGTGTACACACGCAAATGCACGCAACATTCAATCCGAACCCAATATAGCACGCTGGTATAAAGCTAAAACTAAAAATTATAGGATAGTAAGATTCTGACCTGCATCAATGATGAATAAACGACAGAAATCCGACCAGTAAGAAGAAAAAAAAATACACGAAGTTCCTTGACTCTGTTGTACTTGATCCTACTGTACAAGGAAATGGCCGAACACTTTTACTTACACACACACACACACACACACACACACACACACACACACACACACACACACACACACACACACACACACACACACACACACACACACACACACACACACACACACCATACTACACACAGAGAAACACACACGCATGACACAATATACACACACAAACTCTCTCTCTCACACACACACACACACACACACACACACACACACACACACACACACACACACACACACACACACACATACTACACACAGAGAAACACACACGCATGACACAATATACACACACAAACTCTCTCTCACACACACACACACACACACACACACACACACACACACACACACACACACACACACACACACACACACAACACACACACACACGCACACGCACACACACACACACACACACACTACACCACACTACACCACACCACACCACACAACACCACACTACACGTTGTTGAGTTAATCAGCTGACTATGCCTGTCTCACCACCAACTAGGGTCCACTAGGCTAAGCTAATTTACGACAGAGGAGTCAGCGGCCGAGTTGGTTATCTCCTTGTCTTACACATAGGCCTACATGCTCGTGTGTTGACAGGATATAGGTACTGGATCATATGCATGCTGTGGTGTGATGTAGTGTGGTGGTGACATTCTCGGCCGTAAAACTTTGTAGTGTTTATTTTCCTTTCAGTAGTGGCCAGAACGCATGCTTTCCCCAAGTCAAGTTAAGCGGCATCGATCATGGTTAGGCCTACCAGTTGGATGGGTGACCGTTTGCGCGCCTAAGCTTCAGTACAGTCCCCCCACCCCCCCAGTTCACCCAGCTGTAAATGGGTACCTGCCCTCTTCAGGATCAGGGAAGGTAAAGCTACGACGGAGAGGAGATGGGCGCCGTCCTCAGTATGCTAGCCCCGAGAGAAGCTGAGGTCTCTGATGCCTCGCTCCCCTTCGACACCTGGAGTTAACATCAGTGCTGACTTCACTCTCCCCAAAAGTCTTTCCGATGAGACTAGAAACCGAGGCCTCATGTGCGAGCGCACGCAGAACATCTTGCACACGCGTTAAATCCTGTTACGCTCTTCGTAAGAGTAGGCCATTGTGTGCCGGTGGGAACAGATGACAATATTTACAAAACTGCATACACATGGGGACTGGATGAACAAAAGCACACGAGTGCTTATTTCATTATCCTCGATATAGAACAATAAAATAAAATAAAATTTAAAAAAACGACCGCCAAGGTATGGAGCACCTTTACCTTTACCTATCATATGTATGGTGTGGTGTGGTACGTGTGGTGGTGACATTTTTAGTGTTTGTTTTCCTTTCAAGTATAATAGGTCACTTTTATAATATGATTTATTATATGGGGTTGGCCCATGCCCAAAAGCTGTGCCAATTCTTATTGATGTGAGCTCATTGCCAAGGCCTACACTAAAATGTTGTTGCTATGTTGTAAAAATGTTGTGTTGATATTCTCTTCAGCCTTGACAAGCTGTTTACAACCTAAACTCGCCTAAAAATCCTCTGAAGTCGGAGAATGGCTGCCTAAAAGTAGAGGTACTTAAAAACAGCCATACACGCCAACTTCTCATTCAGAGTGTGCAATTTTAGTCTCACAGTGATTCCCAGGTGGGATGAATGAGTCAGAGAGCACATTCTGGGTAACCCTCAGAGTGATAAGCTGGGAAACGCACATCATCATCACCACCACCACCATCATCATCATCATCATCATCATCATCATCATCATC
>CM060322.1:381947-402905 GCA_030674155.1 Stramonita haemastoma
CAGACATACATACATACATACATACATACATACATACATACATACATACATACATACATACATACATACATACATACATACTGTGTGCCAGTGGGAACAGATGACACGATTTACAAAACTGCTTACACACGGGGACTGGAGGAAAAAAAAAAAAGTGTACTTATTCCATTATCCTCAATATAAAAGATTAAGATAAAAAAACCAACAAAAAAACATACTTACACACACACACACAACAACAACAAGAACAACAACAACACAGACTAAAGCACCCACCTGGCTTTTGTGTATAGAAATGGCCCACGCCAGCTTGAGAGGCACCTGCTTGCGTGTGACAACCAGACCCCCCAGGATTTTAAAGCTCCATCGTATAGGCTTGATCACCTCCTCCACCCCACACACAAACTTCACCACAGGGTAGCCTGGGAACAGGGAAGCAAAACAGAAAAGAATGACTTAAGATATGGTAAAACAGGTAACAATCTGAATGATAAAAAAAAAATTAAAACAAAACAACCTTCCCCTCCCCCCCAAAAACCCCCAACTCTAATGGCAAAACAGGTAACAATCTGAATATAAAAAATAAAACAAAACAAAAAAACAAAACAAACAACCCCCCCAAAAAAAACAAAAAACAACCCCAAAACCCCAATCTAATGGCAAAACAGGTAGCAATCTGAATAATAAAAAAACAAAAACAAAACAAAGCGAACAAACTCCCCCCCCCCCCAATCGGAATGATACAGCCAGTGATTTATTAATGAATAATACAGAAAACAATGTAATGATTCATACAGAAAACAATTCAATAATTCTTGATACAAGTGTCTGAAGCAGATCCATGTCTTAAGATTTTATCATTATGTTGTGTGTTGAAAAGGTTAGTGTTCTTCAAGAACAGATGCATGCACATACACACACACAGTGACACACATATAGGCTTGCACACACAAATATAGACACACATACACATACACTACAGTTACACATACACACACACTTCTGGTGTCCAGTTGATCTATCATCTATTATATTTTTGCTTAAGCTTCGTCTTGGGTCTCCCCCCCCCTCAAACACACACACACATACACGCACGCACGCGTGCGCGCGCGCACAAACACAACACACACACACACTGACACCACACAACTGCAGTACACCTCACCTTCATTAGCAGTATCGAACCCAGTAACGATGCCTCTGGCTCCATTCACCAGACCCCTACTAACCTCCAGATTTTTACACAGCAGCACCTGAAATGTGCAGATGACAGGTTATTAAGGAAGCTTTCTAGTACTGCACTGTGAGGACATATGGCAATGAAAATAAACATATTTTTCTGTCCACAAACACACAAGCAATATCCACATAAAACCACTATTCTTGTTTTCTATTTGCAATACACAATCTGCGTTTAAAAATAAACTATACGATATTGTGACAGGGTGGTAATTACAATACCTCTCAGGTAATCAGAGTCCTATTACAGGGTGGCCTTTCTAAATCAAAAAGCTGAGCTATCCTGTCCCTAGTGTGCTATAAAATAAGAGAAAAGAAAGGCAGAGAGACTACAGACCTGAGCCCCCACTTTGAGGGGTGTACATTTGCTGACCGGACACAGCTTGTCCAGGTTGTCTGAATAGGCAGTCTCTGAGTCAGTGGCGACGAACGTCTTCTCTGTACCTGTGTAAACATGAGAGTATTTATTTATTTATCTATTCTTTTATATCAAGGATAATGGAGTAAGCTCTCACAGGCTTCTTTTTTTTACATCAAGTCCCTGTGTGTAAGCAGTTTTGTAAATCTTGTCATCTGTTCCCACCAGCACACAATGGCCTACTCTTACAAAAAGCGGAACAGGATTTAATGTGTGTGCAAGATGTTCTGCATGTGTTTGCACACCGGGACTCGGTTTATAGTATGCAGTAAGAGGTGCAAGTGAGCTTAAGGTTAAAAACACAAAGCTGTATAACACATATCTGCAAGCCTGTGAAACGGGGACATGAACTGTTGTTTCCCTTTTCTGTCTCTCTGTCTCTTTCTCTATCTCTCTCTGCAAAATAGGTTAATGCGTATTGTTATTCTGTTATATTCAGAGAGGTTTTGTTGCATTTAGTCATACATGACTGGAACCATTTGTATTGGTCATTGCCTTTCCAATGGATTATTCCAGTGGCATGGAGAGGGGGGGTCTGCTGCATGGGTAACAGTTTGCCCTCCATACTTACTTACCCAGGCTTTGCGCTCTAAAGACTAGAGCACAACTCCATAGTCACCCGAGACTGATGGGTGCCTACTACTACTACAGTGTTGATTCTAGGATTTCAAAAAAGGGGGCCCAAGGGCCCCCTGAAATGAAAAAAGGGGGGCATTTGCCCCCCTCCCCCCTTTTCTCTTCATAAAAAAGGGGACAAGTAGTAAATAGTATTTGCTCATAATACCATTAGTACTCTGATTTCTGCTATTTTTCAAGAACGAGAAACAAAACAAACAGGATGGTATGTCAGCAGACAGGATTTAATATACACCTTATGTATTGCAGCTGGTCTGTAAAATGATTTTCTTACACAGGAAAGAGAAAGAGAGAGAGAGAGAGAGAGGAGAGGAGAGAAGAGAGAGAGAGAGAGAGAGAGAGAGAGGAGGAGGAGAGAGAGAGAGAGGGGGGGGAGGGGGGAGAGAGAAAGGGTGGGGAAGATTGTGGTACATTCAGATGTGGAGGGATACATACTACATAGATACAGGAGGAGATGCATTGTTTGTATACAAGAGAGAGAGAGAGGGGGGGGGGGGGGGGGGAGGAGAAAGAGAGAGGGGGGAGGGAGGGAAGGAGAGAGAGAGTCAAAGTCAAATTTGTATTTCCACATTTTGAGTTGGAGAGAGAACTAGATCTAGATGAAAAAGAGGCAAGAGCCAAAATCAGTCTTACCCCCTCCCTCCCCCTTTTTACCATATGAAAGAGAGAGAGAGAGAGAGAGAGAGAGAGAGAGAGAGAGAGAGAGAGAGAGAGAGAGAGAGAGAGAGAGAGAGAGAGAGAGAGAGAGAGAGAGAGAGAGAGGTTGGGGAGGGAGGAATGGATGTCAAAAGTCCATTTTGTATTTCCAATCAGAGTTGGAGGGTGAACTAGATTTGGATCTAGATGAGAAAAGGGGTTAAAGCCAATATCTAAGTCTTATCTTTTCCTCCAGTCCCATAAAGCAGAGAAAGAGAGAGAGAGAGAGAGAGAGAGAGAGAGAGAGAGAGAGAGGAGAGAGAGAGAGAGAGAGAGGAGAGGAGAGAGAGAGAGAGAGAGGAGAGAGAGAAGGGGGGGGGGGGTCAAAGTCAATTTTGTTTTTCCACTTTCAAAGTTAGAGAGAGATCTAGATGAGGAGAGGTGAAAGCCAATATCAAAGTCTTGCCCCTCCCCCCTCCCCAGGAGGGGGGAAGAGAGAGAGAGAGAGAGAGAGAGAGAGAGAGAGAGAGAGAGAGAGACAATGACAATGACAATGACAAATAATTTTATTGTTCAGACTCGGAGTGTCCATAAACAAGGGGAATGGGTAGATCATGCAAACAACTGCAGCAATTCATCAAGTTCACAATATCATTTCAGATAACTAGTTTCTTAAGAAAAAAGGAAAAAAAGAAACAGCAAAAAGAAACAAGAAAACAAACAACAGACCGACGCAGACACACAGACATAGAGACAAACACAGACAGACAGGTCTTTGGCCTTTGCATAATTAGCACAACTTTCATGTCATACACAGAAACACCTAATTGGAGGGTGTCTTACCTATTCGATGGATTGAGATTTCCTGTTTTTAAAGGCATAGAATATAAACTTTGCCAGATCTATAACTTTTTGAGGTTCCTGTGACTCTAATAAAGATAGCTTCTGGTTTCTGAAATATTCTAAATTAACCTTACTTAGATAAGTTTTGCGTAATCCAGTGTATGCTGGGCAGTAGAAAAGGAAGTGAATTTCATCTTCAGGTGCATGATTACAATTTGGACAAGCTAGGGAACAATTATCTGGCATATATCTAAATTTATTGCTTTTTAATTCTGTTACTCCCAATCTGAATCGTATAAACATTGTACGTATATACCGGGAAGTGATTACGTCCATGTACTTTTCGGGTTCTAATAGGCTTTTGAATGAACTATAGAGATTAAAACGTGGTCTACTGGTTATTTTTTCAGACCATTGCTGTATGAAGCAATCGATCATTCTTTGCTTGAATTCCCGTAAAAAAGCTTTATGATTTCCGACTCCTTGAAAAAGCCATGCGTAGCCAAAGCCAGAGGAGCAGAGAAGATTTCTGATGTGTGTTACCCAAGTTATATGACCTTTTTCATCTAGCAATTTTAACATAAGGTAAGCCATGTTAGCATACCTCTGACTTGGTAAGGAACACAAACGTAACCAGTAAGAAACGCTTCTGACAGCTGACAGAACAAGGAGAGGGTAACGGCCTAATTCTCCATATACCATATAGTTTGGTGTATGCAGACTAACATTTAAAAAGCGTTTACATGCAAAGAGATGGACTTTTTCAATCTGATTAAATTCCTGGACACCCCATACCTCTGCTGCATACAGTAGTATAGGAGCAACCCGTGCATCAAACAGTTTAAAGAATATCTTGGGGGAAAAGCAATCCAGTTTACGTAATGTCCTGCATATTTCTATCACACATTTTTTAGCTTTTGTTGTCAAGCTTTCAGTGGCAACATTCAAACTGAGGCGTGTTGTGAAGGTAAGACCAAGATATTTATATGAATTAACAACTTCTAACTTTTGTTGTCCAAAATGCCAGTGTTCATATTTTGATAAGTGTCCACCATTTCGAAATACAATAATTTTAGTTTTTTCAAGATTTACTTTTAACCCAAATTTATCAGTAATATTATGTAAATTGTTAAGTTGATTTTGCAAGCCTACAGGAGAGTAAGAGAAAAGCAATAGATCATCTGCAAACATTAGGAGGAACAATTCTGTGGCAGTTTGATCAAGCTGAATTCCATGGTTTCCATTGTTTATAATATATGTTGCAAGATCATTTATCAAAAGGGAAAATAAAGTAGGGGAGGCAAGACAACCCTGTTTGAGGCCCTGGAAGCATTCAAAATAATCAGAATATCCTGCGGATGAACGAATGCAACACAATACCGATGAGTACATAGCTTGTAGGGCCTTTAGCATTTTACCATTTACACCTACCTTTATTAAGATTTTCCACAAGACATTTCTGTTAACTGTGTCGAAGGCTTTTTGAAAATCCACAAAAGCTACATATATTTTTTTCTTTTGAAGTAGATATTTTTGCACAATAGCATATAAAGTAAAAATATGGTCAGTAGTTCTATAGTCTTTCCGAAACCCTGCTTGTGATTCTAAAATTTTATTACTGCTTTCAGCCCATTGTGTTAGTCGGGAGTTAAGAATATGAGTATATAATTTACTAACACAACTTAGCAAGGTGATACCACGATAGTTTCCTGGATTTTCTGCGTCTCCTTTTTTAAAGAGAGGGACAATTATAGCTTTACACCATTCTTTGGGATAAAGTCCACTGGTAAACAAAGTGTTAAACAGTTTTGTGAGGAAAGGAACAATAACTTCTGTTGATTTAAGGACTTCATTTATTATATTATCTGGGCCAGCAGCCTTTCTTGGTTTTGCATGCCTTATTGCATTCTTAACTTCTGTTTCACTTATTTCCTTGTTGATATTGTCAGTGTTATCTTCAATAATGTTATCAGGCATTTCATCAAATACTGCATTAGAAGTGACATCACTCAAAGTATCAGAGTTACTCTCATTCAATAATGAATTGAAATGGTTGAACCATGTTTCTTTAGATATGTTGTTTACCACATTATTTTTATGTTTATAAACCTTCATTTCTTTCCAGAAATCCTGTGAGTTGCGAGCAGATTGAAGAATTTTATTTACCTTCTCTTTCTTAAATGACCTCTCTTTTTGTCTTATCAGTGATTTGTATGAATTTCTTTCTAAAGTATAGAGTGCTCGATTTGCATCTGTTCTTTTACGATTATACTTTCTGAGGGCTTGGAATACTTTCTTTTTTGACTCTTTGCATTCTTTATCATACCAGCAACTGTTAGTATTTTTGACATGTTTGGGTTTACCAAATTCTTTCTTCATACAAGATGCTGACTCTAGGATAGCCTGTGAAAAGGTCTCCAGAGCATCGTCACCTGAGTAGTCTATCTGTGAGATTGCTAAAGAAATTTTGTTTTTGAAAGCTATGCTCTCTAATCTTTCTATTAGTTGGTCATGTATTTTGGGGTCCCATGTGTATTTAGTAACTGGAACATACTCTTCATTATTTGTTACAATATCACAGTTAGTACATACAGTTAAGGTTAGTTTCAAGGGCATGTGGTCAGATTCTATTCGCTCCTGTATTTCAAGTTTAGAACAAAGATGTAGAATGTCTTGTGAGCTCAAGAAGTAATCATTAGTGCTGCTTCCTGCTGATGATATAAATGTAAACTTTTCAGACAAATCAGGTGTACATAAACCATTTAAAATAAGTAATTCTAAGCATGTGCACATTGACAACAGTATCTTTCCAAAGTCATTCACAGTCTTATCTTCTGATTGTCTGCATGATATCAGTTCATCCCAGCTATGCTTTGTCATGTCTTCAGGGTCAAGGTTGAACATTTCTGAATTAGGTTGAAGATTTCCTGTTCTGGCGTTTAAGTCGCCACAAACAAGGAAATTGTTAGCATTGTGTTCAAGAACAACATTAACAATACATTCTTCAATGGCATGTATGTGGCAATTTGTCTGTGCTGATTCATAAAAAGGAGAAGTAGCAGGAGGACAATAGCATTGAAAAAGAAAGACATCAGAATCAACACCAAAAAGATTCTTAGAAAATTTGACACAAACTACATTATCACAATCTGTTTCTACTTCACTAGCAAATTCAGCAAAATGTTTTTTAACTAAAACTAAAACCCCACCGCTGCATCTTCCACGGTGGGAGAGCTTCACAGCTGGGGAAGAAAAGCACATATAATCTGGAAAACTGTGTAAAGTTGTTATTTTTTCATGACAAAAAGTTTCTGAAAAACAAACTATATCAAAATTACTTACAAAATTAATAAAGTCGTAATCTGAAAGTTTTCCAAACAGCCCCCCAATGTTCCATGAAAGAATAGATAAAGCCTTTTCCTCAATAGGGGTACATGTATCCTTTTCTGTTTCCAGTTCACTTGGAAGAGTCCTAGTGGCCAGACCTTCATGTCACATCACCTCATCCGTGGGTTGGTCAGGTTCAGTGCACTCAGCCTCTGGAGTGCTTGGGGGACGAGGTCTCTTTGAGGGGTTGGTTGTCCTGGTTTTGCTGGGGTCGTCATTGCAGGCCACTCCCTGGTGTTGAGCAGAGCAGAGGCACCAGTGGGTACCACCTCTGAGGAGTGGGAGGCGTCACGCTGGGGATCCCGTCTCTTGCTGTTGATGTTGTTGCCCTTCTTGGCCCCCTCCGAAGGACGCCAGGTTCTGCTTTGGTTTTCCTGGGTTCTCAGAGGGCCTGTGACAACCAGCTTTCCTGCTTTGTAGTAGGCGTGTAGGCCCCTGTCCCTGTGTTCCTTCAGGACTGCTCTCTGGCGTGTGGTCAGGTCACCAGCTACTTTGATGCCCTTCTTCTTCAGGGCTTCCCTTCCGGAGTTGATGATGGCCATCTTGTCCTTCCAGCGTGCCATTTTGACGATCATGGGGCGTGGGTTTGATACTGATGAATTTGTGCGTGGTCCAAGACGGTGAGCACGATCGATGTCATCAAGGGACCATGTTTTGTCTGGAACTGTTTCTTGCAAGACGTTGATAACTTTGTCGGTGCAAGACTCGTATGTCTCACCTGGGGACTCTGGGATGCCGAAGAATCTGACATTGTCTCGACGCGAGAAAGCCTCTAACTTGTCGATTTCCTCGTTCATTTTTCTTTTCACCTCAGCACATTCCTCCTCGAGATCGTCCACTGCTATCTGAAGCTCTTCATGTTTGTCCCTCACCTCTTCACACATAGCTTCAATGTTCATTGTTCGTTGCTTGAGTGCTGCAACATCACACGAAAGGTTCTGGATGGCAGTCTTGAGGATTGACATATCTGTAGAGATGCCTATGAATTTATCATGAAAGATGGCAGTTTGATTGTCGATAATTCGCTGCACGTCTTGCAGTGTAACCGGTGTTGCTAGAGGAGGGCATGAAGAAGAATCTTCCTCCTTGCCTACTGCAGCACTGCTGGCCATATTCAGTGTTGGCTGTTCACTTCTCGTGCTATAGGCAGTACAGGTATCAGTTGTTTTCCTTCTCTTCACAGCAGCAAGTCGTAATAAACGGTCAATATTCAGACAAGTACTAATATAACCAACAACAAAAATTATACTGTTGTAATCAGATGGTCTTACTCTATTACCTAAGACAGATTTTAACTCGTTATTGAGCAATTTAACCAAGTTAATTAAGAAAATTAACAAATTTTTCACGAGCTCTGAAATTTTGCTGCAGCCCAAAAGTGTGAGAAGCGCTCACCCGAGAGAGAGAGAGAGAGAGAGAGAGAGAGAGAGAGAGAGGAGAGAGAGAGAGAGAGAGAGAGAGAGAGAGAGAGAGAGGAGAGAGAGAGAGAGAGAGAGAGAGAGAGATTTTCTGTTAAAGAGAGATCTAGATCTAGATGAGAAAAGAGGTGAAATCTAATATCAAAGTCTTGTTTTTCCTCCCATGCAGAGAGAGAGAGAGAGGGGGGGGGAGAAGAGAGAGAGAGAGAGAGAGAGAGAGAGAGAGAGAGAGAGAGAGAGAGAGAGAGAGAGAGAGAGAGAGAGAGAGAGAGAGAGAGAGGGGGGGGGTAAAAATCATTTTTGATATCTCCAGCGGATAGTCTACCCTATGCCATCATTGTTGCTAAGCACGGGCTACTTGTCTAGCCAGATCTGAAAAACAACCCTGAAAACTCTTTGGTCTGCCAGCTTTGAAGCCTGCCGGGAGGCTTCTTCCACTAACGATCTCTGTCACAATGACGTCACTTGTTTCAGGAGTTCACGGCTCCTTTGAAAAATGACGTAATGACGTAAATGAGTCAGAAAATGACGTCAGACCAGCCGCCCTGTGACGATTTTGATGACTGTGGGCGCTAATCAGTGCATCCTGCTGTCCCTTGGGGTATCAACGTAATGACCCATGCATGTAGCGCTATTTTGAAACTATACAAATGGCAGTTGGGGGGGGCGCACTGTTTGTTCAAATATGCGCTATCCACAGTTTTTTTGCGTCGGTCAGGGCGCACTGGTCACATTATTTTGCGGCAAAGTTGAAAAAAATGCGGGAATCCCGCAAGGGCGCACCCTAGAATCAACACTGCTACTACATACATGTCATTGTGCTTTTTGTTTGAAAATTTAAAAAATGTTTTTATTAATTTTGTTGACAAATGAAGGTAGATTTTTATTCCTTAAAACATTTAATATTATTGAACTGACCTATCATACAAATAAAAAGGCTTTAAAAAAAAAATCACATCTAAAGTAGCTATGACAAATCTGTCTTTTAAGGCTATCAAGCATTTAGAGATTTAAGGAATTTTGTTCTCGTTGCTCAAAAGAGAAAATGTATTTTGTTTCTTGAATTCTGTAACTGGAATGATTCAGCACTTGTTCCATTCTTTAACTCTGTCCCTACACTAAGGGAAAGAAGCCCCCTCTTTCCCTGTACACATGCACTGTGCGCATGTGTGTGCTTCTGTAACCCAGTAGTGGGTGATGCGTAGGGAAGGGTTTAGGAGATGGTTGGTTGCCCTATGGCGGGTTACCCGCATGTGTGCGCATGCAGCTTACTCCATCTCCACAAACATGCATGCATGTTTGTTCAAAATGCATGCACACCCAACAAAACAGCTGACAAAGTTTACACACACCAACCAACCTACCTGAGAGGACGGCCAGTTTGGAGACGTTGATTCTCATGACGTCTTCCTTATGGGTACACAGCTGGGTGGCCAACACTCCATCCCTCTCTACCATGTTCTGCTCTGTTTTCACCAACGCCTCTCTCACAAATGATGGACACCTACGAAAACAAAAAAAACACACCCAAATCTGACATATTTTTTGTTACTGGTGAGGACAGTCAGTCTACTGCTAAAGCCGTGTCCAGCTGTCACTACTTTCAGTCCATAAAATTTCCATCACCAGCCTTGTCAATGGTTATTAAATTTCATGGCCAAACACATCATCAACCATGTCACACATCAAATCTTGTTAAGCTGCAGGAATGCAAATAAGTGATGCAAATAAAGTTCAGAAAACACAGGATTAAAAAAAAAAAGAATTTTAAATTCTGGGTGGTGCTGCTCTTGTGGCTACACGCTCTCCCCGGAGAGGGCAGCCCGAATTGCACAGGAGAACCTGAAATGGCTTAAAGTGCTATAATACAAATAAAATAAATGAATAGATAAATAAATAGATAAAGAAAGAAAGAAAGAAACTAAGAAAGAAAGAAAGAAAATAAAAAATGACATCATTTTAATCACTGAGGTTTATTAGGCTAACTAGCCTCTCCATGTTCAGATGTTAAAGAGTTTTCAGCTGATTTATTACAATAAAACTGGTCATACCAAAATAAACTGAAAAATACTTTACGACCAAAAAACCCCACAAACAGCCACATACAGTCAATTGATACAACAGAATGGACGACTGCCACCCATTCCAGTTTTAATAATATCAATGTCTAAGCTCATTCACAAAACAGGACATATAACATCATACAAAGTGTTAGGGCTTGTATGAAAAAACATTAAAAGAGGGAAACTGGGAAGGCAAAGAAAAGTAAAGAAGAGAAATAGTTCACAGGTAGGAACATCCTTAGGATTATATTACAACAATGCTCAACATTATGTTCCCTAACGTATAGATCTTCTTGACAGTAAGGGCACCACAAATGATTTGACAACCTGCCATTTTTCATGAAGATGCCATTAACTTAAAGAACAACATTTATTTATTCATTCTTGGGATAAGTACTCATGTGCTTTATTTTACATCCAGTCCCCGCATATATGCAGTAGTGTAAATTTTGTCAACTGTCCTCAATACACAGTCATAGTACCATAAACTTTAAAAAAAATTTTAATAAAAAGATGCAGATAAAAAAAACCCAACTACATGCTTACTTTCCCAGGCGAATTTCTTGCAGCACTTTAATGAAATGAGAGTCAGACTGACGCTTCACGTCCTTCAGTTCCAGAGTCACTTGGATACACCTGTCCCACGCGTCTGTCTGTTTTTACAACATCAACAACAACAAAAATTAAATCTTCTTCATGGAAGTAAGAGGTAAATGATGTAAATAAAGTTAAGAAAACACAAGAATCATTACCTAGCTCCTCTGAAGTTGGAGTATGGCTGCTTATATGGCGAGGTATTGAAAACAGTCATACACACAAACTTCTCACACAGTGTGCAATTTCAGTCTCACAGTGATTCCCAGGTGGGATGAGTGAGTCAGAGTGCTCATTCTGAGTCACCTCCCAGAGTATTAAGCCGGGGAATGCACAACAACACAACAACAACATCACCTAGTAACAAACAGATTTGGATAAAGGAAGTGACCCCACTACTGACCTGGAAGCAGAATCGTGCACTGGTATTTCTGGATACTGGAGGCAGCTGAAGGAAATCGCCACACACAATCAGCTGTATACCGCCAAATGGCTCGTCCGTTTTCTTTATAGCTCTGGACACAAACCATCCCAACATGTTTATTGAATAAGTCAAAAGATTATTTCAATTTCCATCAACTGTAATAGTTGCATAATATAATCATTATGCTCCAAACGAAACACAACAAAAACATAAACTGCTTAAAGAGTTCCATGTAAAAAATTAAAAAAAAGAGAGATACTGTCCTGCAAAGACTTATGGTTATTCTGAGCTTTTTTTTTCTCATCAAGCTCCAAATTCTACACTTTTTCACAAAGCTGTTTCCCTACAATTCATGTTCAGAAGAAAAAAAGCCCAAACAATATAGGGTCTATACAAAAATCACCTGAAAGAAAAGAATACCATTTACATTTTAAATATGAAAGCAGATTTTCTATTACTGCTACAATTACAACAGAAACCCTGGATAATGTAGTGAGTGAGTGAGTGAGTGAGTGAGTGAGTGAGTGAGTGAGTGAGTGAGTGAGTGAGTGAGTGAGTGAGTGAGTGAGTGAGTGAGTGGTGTGTGTGTGTGTGTGTGTGTGTGTGTGTGTGTGTGTGTGTGTGTGTGTGTGTGTGTGTGTTGTGTGTGTTTGTGTGTGTGTGTGTGTGTGTGTCTGTGTGTGTCTGTGTGTGAGTCTGTGTGTGAGTCTGTGCGTGCGCGCACGTGGGTGGGAACATACATGAACAAGTATGTACCTGTATGCATGGTCTATGTGTATGAGTGCACATCACAAATGTATGTGTGCATGCTTTTTATTCATTCAAGATGTAATGTGTAAAAGTATATGTGTACACTTGTGTGTGCAAGTATATGTTCAAATTCCAAACAGCTTTAAACCTTTTTGTTCTGCATCAGCAGAAAATAGAGTAAAAAAAATTAACTCTTCAGAAAGCAGACACAGCACATAAATCCAGCATAACTTTGCCAAGGGGTCCAGGGCCTGTGCAAAAATTAGCAACCCTCTTCCTTTTGCCATGTCTTAATGCTGTCAGTTCCTGCTTTAATCAACACACTAGCTGGCCTCAGCTGGGCTGGGATGGGATGGAAAGCAGCTGAGAGTAGCTGAAAATAAAAAAAAGAATAACAGCTGTGTAGAAATAGTGACAGTGAGATTTTGTTTAAAAAGTGTATTTATACTACTTATACATGTACCTGGCAACAGCTTCCAACTTTTCAAAAAATTCCCCATCCACCATGGAGATTTCGTCGATAATCAGGTGGCGACATTTTCTCCAGTTTTGTGCCACCTGGCGACGTGACGCTAACTCCACACACTGAGACAGCTCACTCTTTCCTGACCCGATGCCTGCAAAGATTTGTCAAATATATAATATGAGCACATGTGCACTCACGCACACACACACACACACACACATACATACACATACACCATACACATCACACACATGCACATCACACAACACACACATCACACAACACAACACAACACAACACACACACACACACACACACACACACACACACACACACACACACATCACAACACACACACACACACACAAACCAAAAAAAAACAAAAACCAAAAATAAAACCCCAAACCAACCAAACCCGCATCTGTTCACACACACACACAAGTACAGAGAATAAACCTGCAAGATGTACAAAGTCAAAGGTTTTGGTAATATGTGGAGGGATATAAATGGATTTTAACAGAAAATTTATCAACGACAACAAAAACAAAAACCACCCGGAAACACAATGGTATACAGAGAAAGCCTTGAGGCAAGAAAGTGAAAAAAATGGCAATATCATTTCATTCTCAAAAAAGAAAGAAAAAAGACAAGAAAAGACAACAAAGAAAAGAAATTTGAACAAATGCGGCAACTGATTATAACGCACCAGCAAAGGAGTGGAGAGTGGTGCCCCCTATATGGCAGGCAGCGACACCTGTGCTGGCTGTGGCAAAGGTGTGTTGAGGGGGGAGGGCACCTGCAATGTCAAAACAAAACTTCAGGTTGACACCTGCAATACCTGCCCAAATGTATAATGCACTTAATGGCATACAGAGATATGCTTAAAGTAGACACTTACTTTTTAGTAGTTTCACACAAATAAGTGAAAGTTTTTTTATTATTATTATTTCAGTTTGTTTGTTTGTTTGTTTGTTTTTTTCAAATAAGTGACAGTAATTTTACTCAACATAGTACAAGCATGTATTTGGACAATCATGTGCACACCCCAAACCATTTCAGAGTTCCCACTCTGGGGGTCACCCAGAATGTTGCACTCTGACTCACTCATCCCACCTGGCAATCACTATGAGATTGAAATTGCACACTGAATGAGAAGTCTGCATATATGACTGTTTTTCAAGTACCTCGCCATATAGACAGCCATACTCTGATTTCTGAGGATTTTTTTTTCTCTTTTATAGGAGAGTTCAGGTTGTTATGTTAAAAGCTTGTCATGGCTGAAGGCAATCACAACACAACATTTTACACCATAATAACATTTTGGTGAAGGCCTTGGCAGTTAGCTGACATCAATAACTAACACAGTTTTTGGCCTGGGCCACTTCTGAAAATGTCAACAGTACACCACACAATGTTTTATTATTTTTTTTAAAAACAACCCAACAAGCAAACAAATAAAAACAACAAACAACAAATCCACTCTAAAGCGTCAGACATTGAGAACTCACCGATGATGCGTTTCATCAGGAAAGACTTGCCAGTGCCAGCGCTGCCGGTGAAGAAGAGACTGCGGCCTCGCATCACCGCCTCCAGCACCGCCCTCTGGTCTCTGTTCAGGGTCACAGGTCGCATCACGATCTTGGAGGGACTGACGCCCGCAACAACAGACTTGTGTCGCTTGGCGGCATTGTCATTTGTACCTGTGCTGCCCTGATGGTTTTCCTTGCTTTGTCCCGGGACCCACTTTCTTTTGACTCCACCTTCAAAAATAAAAGAACATGTAAAAGTTGGATGCGCTGGGTCTACGTGTCAGGTGCTTTATTTATTTATTTATTCTTTTATATCGAGGATAATAGGATGAGCACTCGTGTGCTTTTTTTCATCCAGTCCCTGTGTATATGCAGTTGTGTAAATATTGTCATCTGTTCCCACCGGCACACAATGGCCTACTCGTACGAAAAGCGGTACAGTATTTAATGTGTGCAAGATGTTCTGCTTAACCTCTTTATTGCGCTGTTGACAAACAGCGTTCGTCATAGAAACCGTTGCCAGCAATGCTCAGTTGACGATCGCTGTTTGTCATGATTCAACGCTCTCTCTGTTTCGTCCAGCATGTGCCTGAGCAAAATATCATATCAGCAAAAGGGTTAATGGCAGTGCAATGCATTTTCACTCATATTACAGATTGCATTCGATGACAAATAAGAAAACTAAAACAGAAAAAAAGCTGAGTAGGGAATCTTTGAAATAGAAGGGAAATTTTCAAACCATTCAATCTTATACCTCCACATATACTTATGAAAATAGGCATAAAAATCCATAATCAAATCCAAGGAAATATGCATGTGTGTACATGAATATTATTCACAGACATGCAATCATGCACATGCACACTCGTGTTTTTCTGCAGGTTTAGTGATAACTAAAAAGTGACTACTAGTACTACTACACCTGTAATTACTAAACTAGTGTGGTTTCTTTTTATCATTGGGACATGCAGGCAAGGCTTGGATGAGGGACATAGAAATAATATGAAGCAAACAATGATTCCAGAATCACACACAGATTCTGTTCATCTTGATCAAAATAACTAAACAAGAATGAATCAGCTAAGATGTCCAATTAACTTTCAAATATAGATAAACAACATTAACCTGCACGTTTCATAAACATGAACAATACTCATTTTCTATACACACAACAAGGAAAGTGAAATTAAGATAAGTCACTTTCCATTTCCAACATCTTAAAAAAATCTTCTTATTCTTTATACAGCATTCAAAAGAAAATGATTTGCAGACAAACCAAAACAGTATAGTACAATAAGAGACTACAGAGAGAGGGGGGGAGAGACTACAGAGAGAGAGAAGAGAGAGAGAGAGAGAGAGAGAGAGAGAGAGAGAGAGAGAGAGAGAGAGAGAGAGAGAGAGAGAGAGAGAGAGAGAGAGAGAGAGAGACAAGGCAAGGCAAGGCAAGGCAAAGTCTTTTATTTGAGAGAGAGAGAGAGAGAGAGAGAGAGAGAGAGAGAGAGAGAGAGAGAGAGAGAGAGAGAGGAGAGAGAGAGAGAGAGAGAGAGAGAGAGGAACACACACACAGATGGACAAACAGACAGACAGACAGACAGCCAAATAACAGACAGAGACAGACAGAAACAGAAAGAGACTTAGAGACACAGAAAGAGAAACACACACACACACACCCAGTGACACAACACACACACACACACACACATGCGCGCGCGCACACACACATCACACACACACACACACACACACCCACCCCCAAAAAAAGCCAATCAGTCAGTCAAAGATAACCCACCAGCTGCATTGGTTCCTGACTTTGCTGACCCGGCAGTGGAGGGAGCTGCCTTGCTGCCTGCTGTCTGCAGGTCCTTCAGCGTCAGGGGAGAGATCTCCGTGAACGCGCGTGGAAGTTCTGACAGCATGCGTGTCCGCTGGGGCAGGAACCCTTTCTGCCGCAACACTTCCAACTTTGCCTGGAAAGAAAATTAAAAAATTTTTGGGGGTAAGAGTCTGCAAACCTGACAAACTGTATGATGTGAATGAGTTAAAGTATGAATTAAACTATCCAGTAAACTATTGGTCCCTACGAAAATCTTCTATCAATCGTAAAGGAGAAAAAGTTAAATTTACAAAACTACATACAACACACCAGGACTGGATGTAAAAAAAAAAGCACATGAGTGGTTATTTCATTATCATCGAAATAAAAGAATAAAATAAAAGAATAATAAAATATATATATATAAAACATTCTTCACCTTCACCTGTCCCATAGCCCATGGAGGCGCAACTGAAGATTCTGCAACCAGCTTCCTCCAAAAAAACCATGATAAAACTTATTCCATTATCCTTGGAATAAAAGAAAATATCTAAATAAATAGTGAACAATATACACAAAAAACATAATAAAGCACACAAGAACAAAACATGTAGCCAGTTCACCTGTAAAGTTTTCACGAAGACATTGAGCTGGTCAGGGGGACAGTTGGACAGCATCAGCTGCAGCTGCTGGTCAGGCAGCTTGATGGTGGCTTTGCCGCTCTTGATGAACTTCTTGTGCACCACCACCTCCCTCAGCTTCAGCTTGCTCATCTGAGTGAAGGACATACATGTTACATACATGTCTGTCTTCAAAACAGGTGAGGATGTTTACCTGTATGCTCATCACATTTTGACTCTGCTGATTACTGCAATATTTCGTGCTGCAGAATTTATAACCGTTTATCGTTATTATCATGGTGTTAGATGTTGATGATGTTGATGATGATGATGCTGATGTTGATGATTTTTTTTTTTTTTTTTTTTTTTTTGCTGCTGTCTTCTGTGACGTTCCCGTACTGCTGTTTCCACGCTGCTCTTTTCAATCTCCCCGCCACAGCCATACCCAGATTCGTTGTGTCTCACCCCCGGGGTCGGGAGTCCACAGGGAGCTCATCAATATTAGGCCGCCGCGGGGCCACCAGCCAGAGGGGCCCTGCACTTCTGCTGGGTCACTTTGGTGGTGTTCAGTGGTGCCTGTTCTGAGCTAACATACGCAGGACACCACCTACTAAGCCCCTACTAACGACAGTATTAGCTCAGTCGCGGAGCCAGACTGAGTGAGTCACCCACCCAAGGTGGCGACCACCACAACGTCCCTCCAACGACCGCCTCCCCACGAACCCCCCAACCCCAAAGGCTTTGGCACAAATTCACCACAGGCACAGAAGCGTATGGGGAAACCGAATCTGAGGTCACCATGAGACCAGATGCTGATGTTGATGATGATGATGATGATGATGATGATGATGATGATGATGATGATGATGATGATGTGGTGGTGGTGGTGGTGGTGGTGGTGGTGGTGGTGGTGGTGGTGGTGGTGGTGGTGATGATGATGATGATGATGATGATGATGATCATGTTGATGATGATAATGATGATGTGTAATGATGTTGCTCAGTATAATGTTGGACGATTACCAAAACTGTTTTTTGCTGACACCGGCAACTGTTTTTAACATATAAAAAATAAGTTTGGGCTATTCTTGTGTTTCTTTTCTTGGTTTTGTTTTGTAGGGTGTTTTTTGTTTTTTTGTTTTTTTTTGGGGGGGGTTGTTGTTGTTGGTGGTGGTGGTGATGGGGGGAGTGTGTGTAAAGACGGATTGTATAACTTGGATTGATTTAGGGGGGTGTGAGACTTTTCGGTGTGTGTGTGTGTGTGTGTGTGTGTGTGTGTTTATGTGTATCACTGCATCAGTGAATGCACCCATGAGTGTGCGCACATAAGCAATTGTGCATGCAGAATGGAGAGAGAGAGAGAGAGAGAGAGAGAGAGAGAGAGAGAGAGAGAGAGAGAGAGAGAGAGAGAGAGAGAGAGAGAGAGAGAGAGAGAGAGAGAGAGAGAGAGACAAGGCAAGGCAAGGCAAGGCAAAGTCTTTTATTCGAGGATAATAGATAAGCACTCATGTGCTTTTTTACATCCAGTCCCCGCCCTTTTCAGGGATACATCAAGTTGAAAATATACTAAACAATAAGACTTTACGCAGTACCAAACAACACACAAGAATAAAGGACACTACATAAGAGAGAGAGAGAGAGAGAGGAGAGAAGAGAGAGAGAGAGAGAGAGAGAGAGAGAGAGAGAGAGAGAGAGAGAGAGAGAGAGAGAGAGAGAGAGAGAGAGAAGGCAAGGCAAGGCAAGGCAAGGCAAGGCAAGGCAAGGCAAGGCAAGGCAAAATTCTTTTATTCGAGGATAATAGATAAGCACTCATGTGCTTTTTTACATCCAGTCCCCGCCCCTTTCAGGGATAACATCAAGATAAAAAGACAGCCTCAACTAAAACAAGAACAATTATAATGATCCAATTACCAAGAGCAAACCACACCAAGTATCAAACAACAGGTAAGAAATAAGACAGAGATACAATATTAAGGTAATGTTATAAAAAAGGCACTCATTCAGAAACGAAAATAAGAAGTAAGAATCAATGATGATTTTGATTTGAATAATAAACAAGCAAACAAACAAACAAAGAAGAAAAAAAAACCAACAAAAATACAAAAACAAAAAACCAAACAACAACAAAACAAAACAAAACAAAAACAAACAAACAAAAAACAAAACAAAAAAGGCGCAATGATTACAGATCAAACATGAGAATATGATGAGGTTAGATGACTGAAAACATCAATCCACCACCATCTATCATCAAAATATGTCCCATAAAACATAAGATTTTGATAAAGGGTGAGAAAGAGCAACAACAACAGGTAAGAAATAAGACAGAAATACAATATTAAGGTAATGTTATAAAAAGGCACTCATTCAGAAACAAAAATATGAAGTAAGAATCAATGAAGAATTTGATTTGAGTACAAAAAACCAAACAAAAACCAATCAAAGCAAAAAAAAAACAAAAAAACAAAAAAAACAAAAAAAAACAAAAAAAGGCGTAATAATTAAAGAGCAAGCATGAGAATATGATGAGGTTAAATGACTGAAAACATCAATCCCGCCATCTATTATCAAAATAAATCCCATAAAGCACTGTTTTTGAACAAAAAAAAACCCCAACTCACACTCACACACACACACACACACACACACACACACACACACACACACACACACACACACCTCACTTAGTCTTATGATTATAGTCATAAGATCGTCATAATCTGAGAGAAGTGAGGAGGGAGAGCGCAGATAGTTTGAGAGGGGAGAAGTGTGGTTTGTTATTTTTGATTCATCAAGTAGATTAGAAGGTGATTTTTTAAGGTTGTTAATGATTGATGCTGTTTAATTGAGTCAGGGAGGGAGTTCCATAGCGTAGGGCCTGAATATAGTAAGCTAGTTTTGAACAAGTCTATTCTTGGGATTGGGACACTTGGCTTTACCGTATTTCTGGAATGGTTCATTGGGAATTTGTCTTTTAAGGATGTGGGGACATTTCCTGTCAGTATCTTAAACATCATGATGCCTTTGTTATATTTTAGTCTTTGGTGTAGGGGAAGGATATTTAACTGAGTATAATCCCCTTCTAGCAAGGTTGTTTTCTTCAGAAGGACCAGTTTGAGACCACGTTTATACAGACTTAGTAATGGTTTCATGATATTAGCACTGGCAGAGTCCCACAGGGTTGCAGCATAGTCTATTGAGGATTGTATATAAGCTTGAAAAAACAGTTTCCTTGAATGAAAATCAAGAAAGTGTTTAATTTTAATCAACTGGTAGACTTTTTTTGACAAGTATTTGCATAGGTGAGATATGTGGTAGAACCAGCTGAGATTTTCATCAATTGTCACTCCTAGAACTTTGTGGTGAGAGGTCTGTTCGATTGCTTCCTTTTTTATTTGAATTGGAAATAGAAATAGAGAGAGAGAGAGAGAGAGAGAGAGAGGAGAGAGAGAGAGAGGAGAGAGAGGAGAGAGAGAGAGAGGAGAAGAGAGAGAGAGAGAGAGAGAGAACAATGGTAAATATTATATGATCTATTTTCTGTTTTGCCATCACCCAATAGTCTGCCCCATCCTAAGATAACACCATCTTTTTGGAACAATGTACAAAACCACAGATGTATTATCATAAACATTTACAAATTTTAATTTACTGCTGTTTCCCAAGACTATTTCGAGTATACGTCTGTCTCAACTTACCTTCTTAGGAAAATCAATGCGGAGCTGTATTTCACTGAATTCATCACGCCCCAATGTCAATGTCACATTTTTGTGCAGGGTCTGTTTGAAGATACTGCCATTTGGAGACACCTCTTCGATGGACAGAGAGCAGACAATGGTACTGTTCTGCATAGTCACAGACAGCACTGTGGCAGCAGTCACTTCTTTTCTTTTTTTAAAATACTATGATGCTCATGGATGAACCTGCAAATGCAATTGAAAACAGTATTAGAGTATAATGAAAACAAAACATAGAACACTCTGAGCACAATGGTTAGGCTGAAGGACTTTAAAAATAAAACACCCCCATCACATAATCCAGCAACATGCACCAACTAGAATTAGGCTTTTTCGATGATGTGTCATCAGCTAAGCAAGTTGCAGCACCCCCCCCCCCCCCAACACAC
>CM060322.1:410505-415505 GCA_030674155.1 Stramonita haemastoma
CAATATAAAGGGAAGAGCCTGCTAACATCAACTAAATGAATATGGAGGGGAAAACTTTATACTCTGATACAAAAAACAAAGAAATATGAAAGGGGGAGCTCTATACTTTTGTAATAACTGAATCTGAAGAAAAAAGTTTACAGTTTGATAACTATCTTGATACCAAGCTTGGAACTTTATTCTTTAAGCCAACTTGTTCAATAGCAAGGGGATAATTCTATTCTATGACACCAACTTATTTCATGGAATGAAAAAAACAACAACCCAAACTTAGTGACAACTCAAGAGGAAGGAAAGAGATCTACACTAACCAACCAAGTGACAATGTAAAAGAAAAAAAACAACCTTATACTTGATAACCAGTAGTATTTGAAGTCAAAACTACGTGTCAAGCTATTGAGGTAAAACCGTGTAACTCTCATACATTAAGCACTTTTTCAGTATTGCCGTTATTTTCAAAGGTTATCAGAACACTGTTTTTTTCTGTTGTTATATAGCTCCAGCGAAGATATCCAATTTATGGACTGTGGTCGCAAGCCATCCTACTTTGGTCCTGCAGAAAACTAAAAATAGAATAATTCTTGAAGCATCAGTGCTATGCAAGCATAAGGATGCTATAATCATCATTTATTTTTCTGCATATCATCTCTTTTGCAAATCATGTCTCTATCACGGTATTCTCCGGAATAAAATATTTCCAAGCGGTCAGTACCCCCAAACCCCTCTTTCCCTGTGCTGCTGTTCCCTTATACAGCTGTTTCCCCATACCGCAGAACTGAGTCAGAGTTAAGGAATCCGTGTCAAAGAGTTAATAGTTAGGATCAAACTGGTGAAGTGTTAGGGTTTGCGGCATGGGGCAATAACTAGGGTTAGAGTGGAGTGTTGACAGCTCCAGGGAACAGCACTACAGGGAAAAAGGAGTATCGGGAAAAGTACTGCTCTTTCTTCAAACATCCTGCACTCAGCTTGTGCATAGTTTTCTCTCTTAAGCTGATCCCGCAAAGTCGAGGTAAAATAATTTGTTTCTGTGAAATAGGCGATGCTATACCAGTAATGACTATGGCAAAGATTTGCATCACAACAAACGTCTGAAGCTGAGTGTACATTTCCAGGAGTTTTCATTTCGTCTCTGTTTTGTACAAGTATTTCTGATCCGAAATCATATTTAGAATTTTGAGCATTTTTGGCGCCAAAACAAAACGACGTTGTAAGCCAGTAAAAGCTTTACAATGTTCTTTCAAAAGCAATCAAAATAGAAAATTGAGCTCGCGCCTGTGTGTGTGTGTGTGTGTGTGTGTGTGTGTGTGTGTGTGTGTGTGTGTGTGTGTGTGTGTGTGTGTGTGTGTGAGTGCCTATTGTGTTTGGGATGTAATTCTCACCCTATCTCAGTATAAGAAAAACGTCCTCATATTACCACAAGCTGGGATTTGAAGAAAATGACCTTTTACTTTGGAACCGAAAAATTAAATAGAAAGAAAAATATTATAATACATGTAGTAGCAAAATATTCAAGAAAGAAAATACTTAGGAACTATTTCAACATGGAGGAAGATCTTTATACTTCGACACCTTTGGTACCAACTAAAAAGGTAAAGAAAAAACTTATACTTTGATACCAATAACTCAATACAAAAGGTTTTTCCCCCTAATTTTGACACGAACTAATTCAATATACAAGAAAGAATGTTATAAATTGATACCAGCTAACTTATTATGAACGAAAGAAACTTTATGCTTGGACACCAAATAACTCCTCCAAAAACTAACTTTATGATTTGATGCTAACAATCACTATAAAAGGGAGACTATCATACCTTTACACAAACTGAATAGGAAGGGGGAAAACACAAAATTTAAAACTACCTCAATATAAAAGAAAAGGCTTTGGACTTTGATGCCAACTTAATAATACAAATGAAGGAATTTTATACTCCCATACCAAATAACTCAACACGTAGAAAAATATTCAATGAAAAGAAAACTTGGATACAAAATAAATGTGAAAGACAGATGTTTATACTTTGATACCAACTACTCAAATGTAAGCTAAATAAAAGTTTTATGAAAAATGATGGAACAAAAGTAAAAGACCTTCATGCATATGGTAAGCAGCTAACTGGATATTGGGGAAAGAGCTTTACACCTTGATATCACCTAACTAGACAAGGAGTAAGGAACTCTACACTCTGACAGTAATAAAACAATGTGAAATAACTGTATACTTCGTAATATGCTTATTTGACATGGAGGAAACAGCTTTTGCTTTAATTCTAACAAACCTGATAAAAAAAATTAACTTTAATATTAAGGGAAAAAAACTTGTACTTTGATACCAGTTAACTGAAGAAATGGCCTCTTCCTTGAATAAAAACTCACTCACCATATAGGAAAGAAGTTTATACTTACATACAATCTAGCCCGATGGGGGGAAGAAAACTTTACACTGATGCCAACTCACTCCATATGAAGGAAAGATTTTTATGCCTTGAAGCCATCTAACCAAAAATGAAGGAAAGATTTCTATACTTTCATACCCCCTGGTTCAATATGAAGGGAAGAGGGTATAGTTTTAATACACACTCAGTATGAAGGAAATAACATTGATACTAGATTATGTATTAGGAACATTTTTTTTACCTTGATTCCAGCGAGCTAAATACCATAAAAACACTTTATACTTTGATTCCAACTGACCCAACATGAAGGAAAGGAACGAGACTTCATCCTTTGTTTACTACTAGCTCAATATGAAGAAAAAAAACTTAATATGGGGACACTAGCTATGAGGTCTGACATTAAGTAATTACAGCAGAAACAGAAAGACTACAAAATATCGGCGAATTTTGATATGGAAGGGAAAATACATTTTGATTAATAGTATGCTTCCCAAACTAACACATTTCTAAAATATCACGAACTTGAATTATTTTTTTTCTTTTACTTGTCCTTGCAACTAACTAGCGTGTGGTAAAATGTAGGGAAGAAAACTGACAGAGCTGAGTGATTTCAGGGGTATGTTTCTCCTCACAGTTTAAAACAAACCAAAACCATTTCAGTCTAGGTAGGGAGGGGGACGGGACAGCTTGATTGGTTAGAGCGTTGTTTAGAGCGGGTTCGAATGCCGTTCAAGGGGATGTTTTCCTCTGGAGTTAACATCAGAGCCGACTCCACAACCCTCTTGATGACGGAAGGATTCTGCACAGAAAAAAACTGACATTCAAGATTAAATGCGTGCACATAGATAGATAGATAGATAGATAGATAGATAGATAGATAGATAGATAGATAGATAGATAGATAGATAGGTAGGTAGGTAGGTAGGAGAGAGAGAGGAGAGAGAGAGAGAGAGAGAGAGAGAGAGAGAGAGAGAGAGAGAGAGAGAGAGAGAGAGAGAGAGAGAGAGAGAGAGAGAGAGGAGAGAGAGAGAGAGTCACATTTATAGGGAAACAAATGCACATGCAGAAAGTAATTATTTTTTAAGAAATGGGAGGTAATGCTCTGGTGGCGATGTGCTCTCCCTTTCGAGGTCAGATTGAATTTCGCACAGAGAAATTTACCATAACAAACTGGCACGCCACGCATGCACCCGACCCGGACTGTCTCGACCCGACCCGACCCGACCCGACCCGACGCGACGCGACGCGACCAGACATGGCAAGCGACCTGACCCGACACGACGCGACGCTACACGACGCGACCCAACCCGACACGGCGCGGCAAGGCACGGCACAACACGACACACACAACGGTAAGACGGAAAAAATAATAGGCCTACTTACTGGAGTTGTGTAGTTCCATTCCTGACATGCAAGAATGTGGCAGAAATCCCACAGCGAGTCACTGGGCAGTGCAGTGTTCCATGGTGAAGTGTTTCCGCGATGAAGTGTTCCGTGGTGAAGTGTTCCGTGGTGAAGTGTTCCGCGGTTAAGTGTTCCGCGGTGAAGTGTTCCGTGGTGAAGTGTTCCGTGGTGCAGCGTTGTATGGTGTAGTCCACTGCGGTGTAGTTTTCCATGTAGATTAGCAGGCCTGAAAAGGAAGAGCAGTGTGTAAGAACACATATAAAACAATTGATTTTAATTTAACAAGATCATCATGCTGTGGACAACATTCCAACCATTCTCTTGGCACCAATGAAATGTCTATTTGTGGGGCTCCCCTGCTAAAGTGAACATCTTGCCCTCGCATTACCAACTATCCCTTTGTGCTAAAATGCAGGCCTGCTACAGCCAACCAGGTCAGCAGTATACCCGATCAAACCTAACCAGCCTGCACCCTGCTACCTGGAAAACAGACAGGCTCTGCCAGGTACACATTATCCCCCGGAAACACTGTCTGAACAACAAACTCCAGTGCCCCACCGACTCCCGGAGGAGTTGAGAGAGAAGTCCCCTCCACAGCACTGGAGAGCTGATCACAGTGGACAATGCAGAACTTTGAGAGGTACACTGGGAACTGGAGCCTGTCTCAGTGAAATAAAATACCACAGAAATCGGAAATGATGTTTTCCCTGGAGAGAGCATCCTTGATCATTTTTTAGTTCACTAGCCCTAAAACAAACACCCTGTTGTTGCACACAATATTGTGCAGTGTTTATACACTTGAGATTTTTGGGGCCTAAAAAATAAACTTTGACTCGGGCTATTTCACGATAGATTACACTTACTCCGAATTTTGTACAAAGAATATTATCACTGTTTTTAGGATTATTATCATTGCCATCTTTAGTAGTATTTTCGTTATCATCATCATCATCATCATCATCACCATCACTATCACCATCATCACCATCACCATCACCATCATCATCATCATCATATTATTATTATTATTATTATTATTATTATTATTATTATTATTATTATTATTATTACTATTATTATTACTATTATTATCATTTATCTTATTCTTATCATTATTATCATTAGTCTCTAAAGACTAGAGTGCAGCTCCATAGTCTTTCGAGACTGATGGGTGCCTATTATTATTATTATTATCATTAT
>CM060322.1:420505-448234 GCA_030674155.1 Stramonita haemastoma
GTGCAAGATGTCCTACCAAAAGGTCTTTTGACATGTGTGTTCGTAAGATAATCCAGTTTTTTTTATCATCTGACGTATGTGTAAGATGTTCTATGAAAAGGTCTTCTGGCGTGTGTGCAAGATAAATAAAATGAAAATAGAATAAAATTAGATAGAAAACCAATATGGTACAGATCATAGACTACAGCCATGAGCACCTCATTGCCTTCTATCTAGGATTGTGGTTTTAGCGATAAAAATTAAATTCTATGAAGAGAAATATTGCACTCGCAACCCGGGTTCGATTCCTGGTCGAGGGGATTTTTCCCTGGAGTTAAAATCAGTGCTGACTCCACCCTCCCCAAAAGTCCTTCCGATGAGACTATAAACCGAGGCCCCGTGTGGGAACGCACGCAGATATCTTGCGCACACGTTAAATCCTGTTCCGCTTTTCGCAAGAGTAGGCCATCGTGTGCCGGTGGTAACAGATGACAAGATTTACAAAACTGCATACACACGGGGACTGGATGTAAAAAAGCACACGAGTGCTTAATCCCTTATCCTCGATATAAAAGAATAAATAAAATTCAAAAAATACATTAGCATGCATTACAGATATCCCTCCTTCAGTTGAAAAATTTTTTTCTTCAAAAAATGTTTTTGATCTCTACATTTCCCAGTACTCATTTTCGACAGAAAGATACTTACGTTAGCTTTCAGACATTTTTTTTGTAACGAACAAGTAGGGTACTGGTTTCAGGCATTCATTGTTAGGACATAGTGTCTTAACACGATTTTCAAAGACAACTTTACAACTGTGGGAAATCTAACCAATAATTATACTTGTGGTAGTAAATAAACAACAGCACTCCTCTGATGTAAAGGTTAGGTCATGCAGTACTGTATCACAACCAAAACCAAATGAAAAATGGGTTTACATTTATGAGATTGCCCAGATTGTTTCTTTACCATTTTAAAATAATTCTCAGCTACTCTTTAGTTATTTTTTCTTTTATGTCAAGGATAATGAAATAAGCACTCGTACTTTTTTTTTACATCCTGTCGCCGTGTGTATGCAGATTTTGTAAATTTTCTTCGGCACTGTCTGCTGAAGAAATACGTGTACCTTTTTAAATGCCGTTTCAGAAACACATCCAGTAACCGAAATAAAACTACAAGTAACCATATGAAAAAATATGGTGGATATTTTTCCTTTTTTTCTTTTTCTTTTTTTTACAGAATTGGGAAGACATTTTTTCCCGTAAGCTACACCACGTTGTTTTACATTACCTTTTCTCTGGAATCTGTGGCCATGATGATGGTAGGGAAGGGAGACTGAAGAGCAGAGTGCTGATCTTCCTCCCTCAGGGGATGCTGCTGCAGGCATTTCATGTTGAGGTTTGTGTGGCCCTTGATGTTGAGGTTTGTGTGGCCCTTGATGTTAAGGTTTGTGTGGCCCTTGATGTTGAGGTTTGTCTGTTCCGTGTTGAGGTTTGTGTGGTCCTTGATGTTGAGGTTTGTGTGGTCCTTGATGTTGAGGTTTGTGTGGTCTATGTTGAGGTTTGTGTGGTTTATGTTGAGGTTTATGTGGTCCTTGATGTTGAGGTTTGTGTGGTCCTTGATGTTGAGGTTGTTGATGTCTTGTTGAGGTCGCCTGGCCACCCAGTTTTACCTGAACAAAAAAAGCCACCTAAGTTCAAAAGGTAGGTGAAAAATTATACAGCGATATATTTTTTTTTAATCTCAAAGTATGAAAATTTACACCCATTATTATTATTATTACATGGAATTTGTATAGCGCTATCTCTTGTAAGAACAAATCAAAGCGCTTGCATTTGACCTACAGAGCCACAGATCATGCTGCCACCAGGCGCAAAGATCAACGACGAACAACGATGATCAACTGTTGTCTTGTTGCTGCTGTACACTTTTAGAGCGCAAAGCCTGGGCAAGTATGTATGGAGGGCAATGACAGTTTTACTCGTTTCTAATCTAGTAGTAGTAGGCACCCATCAGTCTCGGAAGACTATGGAGTTGCGCTCTAGTCTTTAGAGCGCAAAGCCTGGGTAGGTAAGTATGGAGGGCAAGCTGTTACCCATGCAGCAGACCCCTCCCCCCCCCCTCTCCACGCCACTGGAATGATCCATTGGAAAGTCAATGACCGATACGAATGGTTCCAGTACCGTCGCAGGAGCCACCAGAACGTTGCCATATAGCCTACAGCCCCAAGCCGCCCTGGGACTCCAACCCCCCGATTTTTCCTCAGGGATGGTGTCTAAACACGACGCCTGTGTGCATGCTAGTCTGTTATAATTTTGTCATTCGTTCCTACCGGCACACGATGGCCTGCTCTTCCGAAAGGCGGAACGGGGTTTTAACGTGTGTGCAAGATGTTCTGCGTGCGTTCGCACACGGGGCCTCGATTTATAGTCTCATCCGAATGACTTTGACATTCAGTTCGATTTTTTCGTCAAACTATGAAGAAAGGGCGAGGCTGGGTACGAACCCAGAAAGTCACGGTTTACATATTGGCAGGCGAACGTTTCTACTCTAAAGCAGTGTAAAATAACTTCACAACAGAACTGAATTCAAATAAATTGAAAATTGGATTGAATACCACTTCCAGTCACAGCATATTTATCTGCGGGCAATTTGGGCTTCTCTCTCAGGGGTGAGTGCGTTGCCACAAGAGCAGTACCACTCCAAAAAATGTCCTTTTTAAAAGTGTATTAGATTCCCTATGAGAAGGGCTTTATTCTACAGAATTTTGCTGGAGATCTCTTTCTTGGTGTCGTGGGTTCTTTTACGTGCGCTGAATGTGTGCTGCATGCAGGATCTTGTTCACCGTCCGTTCCGAAAGACTTGTATGCAGGCCACTACTCACAGTCTAGTGGACGGGATAAAGTTTCGGGCAATAAACGGGGATCAATCTCTAGACCATCGATCCTCCCAATTACCAGTAATGGACAACATTAATGACATCATTGATAGGAGCTGTAGTAAAAGATTCCTATCCTCCAGTCTTTAACACAGGATAATGACATGCAACGTTTTTATATTCAGATATCAAATTATTTACGTATTTACTTATTGTCCACATTTTTTGTCATGATAAAGCCAAACCCAACTCATAAATGTAGAGTCAAGCAAACTTAACTGTGCTGACAAAAATGTTTAATATCAGCAAGTGCAAAAATTAACTACAATAACAACAACACGTTAAAACTTGTTCCGTCTTCCGGAAGAGTAGGCCGTTCTGTAGCGGTAGGAACGGATGATATTAAAAAAACAACACACACACACAAAAAAAACCCGCATGCACACAGGTCTGTTTAGACATCATTCTTGAAGTCGAAAGCGACAACCTTAGGGGTGAGCAAAAATGGTCGCATATGCAAAATTTCATCTTCAGTTAACCTCGGAGCGTGAACCTCGGAACGAAAAAAAATTGTAAAGATGATAAAATTCACAATTACCACAGGCAAAAACCACATCGTTCCATTTAACATTGTCAGTTCTCTTGTGATCACATCAAAACTGCTCTGCTAAAACTTTCAGCAAGAAAATGCATAAACATGTCTTAAAACACAAGATGTCCATTTGCACCTGTTGATGTAAAGATGCTTGCCTGCCTACCATTTAAAATTAGGATCGTTTTTCCAAAATATCTATCTTTGTCTATTTCTCAATTCTACAGCACTATTTGACAATATTGAAAAAGAAAAAAAATCAGCTGTAAGAAGGGGAGCATCTCGACATCTTTCCCATTTCAAGCATTAACATAATTATGAGTAAGGGTTTACGCTTTTTTTTCTAGGGGGGGAGGGGGGGTTGGGGAAGGGTTAAGATCTTAAGCTCACATTAAAAACCTTCCCTTAACATCTTGCTTTAACGTCCTAATCAAAAACAATCTTGCCTTGAAAGTCTGGATGTGGTGTGTGTGTGTGTGTGTGTGTGTGTGTGTGTGTGTGTGTGTGTGTGTGTGTGTGTGTGTGTGTGTGTGTGTGTGTGTTTGAAGGATGCGTATTAGTGACAGTACCAAACCATTTTGGTTCACGACACAGCTGTTTCAATCAGTTTTCAAAACCAGGGAATAGGCCTGGTTGGTTTATGACACAACTACACTAGATCAGACTCTCAGCCCTGGTCCTTGTGAATGTGCCAAATCACTTGCTGCACTCAAGATTAACATTTCTTGGCAGCAGTTGTCATGAAATTCACAAAGCAGGGATTTCCCCCTAAGTTTTAAAATAAACAAGGAAGATTAAAGGCCCGAAACACTTGTTTGAAGGGGGCTTCTCCTCTGAGGACTCTTTGCTGCCATGCTCTACGCAAGTTTCTTACCACTATTGATACCTAATGGCTACTTACTAAGTAGCTACTTCTAAATAAAAATTACTCACCAGTGCTGCTCTTCATCATAGTCTTTCTATAAAAAAGACAAAGGCAAAAACGATGATGTTCTAAATCCCACATTTTGCTTTCCCAGCTGTTCAAGTGGTCCACACTGCATGCAGATGTCAGGCCGTTTGAAATGGCAAGAGGAAAAAAGAAAAGAAAGAAACAAATCAACTCACGGGAACTCGCAACAGAGACACGATTTGCACGTGAGAGAGAGAGAGAGGAGAGAGAGAGAGAGAGAGAAGGAGGAGAAGAGGAGAGAGAGAGAGAGAGAGAGAGAGAGAGGGAAGAGAGAGAGAGAGAGAGAGAGAGAGAGAGAGAGAGAGAGAGAGAGAGAGAGAAAGGCAATGCAAGCAAGGCAAGGCAAAATTCTTTTATTCGAGGATAATAGATAAGCACTCGTGTGCTTTTTTACATCCAGTCCCCGCCCTTTTCAGGAATAACGTTATCAAGATAAAAAATAGCCTCAACTACACAACAACAATTATAATGATCCAAATACCAAAAGTAAGGAACCATACCAAGTATCAAACAACAGGCAAGAATTAACACAGAGATACAATATTAAGGTACTGTTATAAAAAGTCACTCATTCAGAAACGAAAATGAGAAGTAAGAATCAATGATGATTTTGAGTTGAATAAAAGACAACAAGAAAAACAAAGAACAAACAAAAACAAAACAAAACAAAGAAAAGGCGCAATAATGAAAGAGTAAACATGAGAATATGATGAGGTTAAATGACTGAAAACATCAATCCACCACCATCTATCATCAAAATAAGTCCCATAAAACATAAGATTTTGATAAAAGGGGAGAAAGAACAACAACAACAGGTAAGGAATAAGACAGAGATACAATATTAAGGTAATGTTATAAAAAGGCACTCATTCAGAAACAAAATATGAAGTAAGAATCAATGATGATTTTGATTTGAAAAAACAAAAAAAAAAACAAAAAACAAATAAACAAACAAAAACAAAACAAAGCAACAACAACAAAAAAAGAGCGCAATAATTAAAGAGCAAACATGATGAGCTTAAATGACTGAAAACATCAATCCACCACCATCTCTCATCAAAATAGTCCCATAAAACATCAGTTTTGATAAAAGGGGAGAAAGAACAACAACAACAAAAAACCCAACTCACACACACACACACACTCACACACACACACACACACACACACACACACACACACACACACACACACACACACACACACACACACACACACACACACACACACACAGGAGAGAGAGAGAGAGAGAGAGAGAGAGAGAGAGAGAGAGAGAGAGAGAGAGAGAGAGAGAGAGAGAGAGAGAGAGAGAGAGAGAGACAGACAGACAGACAGACAGACAGACAGACAGACAGACAGACAGACAGAGACAGACAGACAGAGACAGACAGACAGACAGAGACACAGACAGACAGACAGACAGACAGACAGACAGACAGACAGACAGACAGACAGACAGAGAGAGAGATTCGGAAATATTTTATTCATGTAAAGGCCATTGCCCCTAATGAAGGGGGTACAACACATACACAATAGTAATGAAATCACTAAACACACACACATACATAGACAAAGTAACTAAATCAGCACTGATCGTAGTTTAAACGCTTTGTATATGCAGATCGATACATTTCGGACAATACTTTCATTGTAGATGCCAAAAGCAAACTCAGATGAAACTGGCACGGGTATCTGTCAAATTTCAATGGTATATACCCTGTTCTTTAATTTGTTGAAAATCGGACAACACAACATAAAATGTACTTCATCCTCATTTCCAGTTTTACACAATGGACAAGTCAAATCAGAGTATGATTTGTAGCGATTTTGATGTGTAGGCCTACTAATTTCTGAAATGCCACATCTAAACCTGGTCATAAGAAATTTCAAATGTTTGTCTAGTTCTATTCTAAGATATGTTTTCCTGTCATGAACACTGCAAAAAGTTCTGTATAAACTAAACCTCTCGCTGTTTTTAATGTGGAAGTCCCATTCTTGCCATCTGCATAAAATCAGTCTTTCCTTAAACTTGTATAAAAAATCTTTAACGTTTTGAACACCTCTATTTTCCCATACATACCCAAAACCATTTTCATACAATTTACAAGAACATTTGATACCCAGTTTCTTTTACCTCTTTCATCCAAATCATATAGCATTCTGTAAGCTTTCTTCCGTAGTCTAACATCATCCATTGCTTATAACTTTAACCAATAACAAATACAAGTACAGCAGAGCTAATATAAATAGGATATCTATTCCTTTCACCATAAACAAAGTCATTTGGGGTTCTCCTTTCAACACCCGGAATTTTTTCAAAACAAACAAATGCATTTGTTCACACTGACGTGCTGCATTGTCCAGACCCCAGAGTTCTGCTCCATACAAAGCAATAGGAACAACCTGTGAGTCAAAAAGTTTCAAAATAGTTCTAAGCTGTTATTATTCAAGGCTCTAAGTTTTCTCATAATACACATCACAGCATTCTTGGCTTTACTAACAAGGTCATTACATGCTGATGTAAAACTAAGTCTTGTAGAAAATAGTATACCTAAATATTTGTATGCATTTACAATAGGCATTTCAACAGTGTTATATTTCCAAGTTTCCCTTGTAGAAAGATGACCACCTTTTCTAAATACAATAAGTTTACTTTTATCAGAGTGTACCTTCAAATCCATAGACTCTGCTGCTCTTTGCAAACTATTTAGTTGAATCTGCAATCCAATAACTGTCTCAGCTAATAGAACTATATCGTCTGCTAATAACATAATAAAAAGTTCAAAATAATTGTTGGTAAACAAAGCCCCATGTCTTCCATTTTCAATAACTTCATTAGCAAGATCATTAATGAATAAAGAAAATAGAATTGGACTACAGACGTCACCTTGCTTTACACCATACGTACAACTAATTAAATCTGTCAATTTTGAACCACATCTAACCTTAACTTTGACACTATCTACATACTTCTGATACAGTTAAACATTTTACCGGTTATTCCATTTTTTAAAAGAATCTGCCATAGAATGCTCCTATTCAAAGAGTCAAAATCTTTCTCAAAATCTATGAAAGCTACATATAAATTTCTGTTACAGGATAACTGTGTTTGTACTAAAGATAACAAAGTAAACATATGGTCAGTAGTTGAGTAATTCCTTTTAAAACCAGCTTGATGTTCTCCAGTGATATTATTTTCCTGAACCCACTCTTGTAAACCATGGTTTATAATTGTACTATATATCTTACTGCTAATGTGACTTAATGTAATGCCTCTATAGTTATAAGGGTTTTTACTATCACCTTTTTTGTACAAAGGTAGAACAATGCCTTCTGACCATTTTTGTGGAAAAACGCCTTTTTCAAATAAAGCATTGAAAAACAACACAAAGAATTCAATAACATTGTCACTTGCATTTTTAAATAGTTCTCCAATGATCCCATCTGGGCCAGCTGCTTTTCTGTAAATAGATAGATAGATAGATAGATAGATAGATAGATAGATAGATAGATAGATAGATAGATAGATAGATAGATAGATAGATAGATAAGAGAGAGAGAGAGAGAGAGAAGAGAGAGAGAGAGAGAGAGAGAGAGAGAGAGAGAGAGAGAGAGGAGAGAGAGAGAGAGAGAGAGAGAGAGAGAGAGAGAGAGAGAGAGAGAGAGAGTTTATCTTTGAAAAGTAAAAAAACAAAACTGAGTTTTTGAAAAATGTGTTATAATAAAAATTTTAAAAAAGAATGGAAAGGAGAGAGAAAGAGAGAGAGAGAGAGAGAGAGAGAGAAGAGAGAGAGAGAGAGAGAGAGAGAGAGAGAGAGAGAGAGAAGAGAGAGAGAGAGAGAGAGAGAGAGAGAGAGAGAGAGAGAGAAGGCAAGGCAAGGCAAGGCAAGGCAAAGTATTTTATTCGAGGATAATAGATAAGCACTCGTGTGCTTTTTTACATCCAGTCCCCGCCCTTTTCAGGGATACATCAAGTTGAAAAGATACTAAACAATGAGAGAGAGAGAGACAGAGACAGACAGACAGACAGACAGACAGACAGAGAGACAGACAGACAGAGAGAGACAGAGACAGAGAGTTTGTCTTTGAAAAGTAAAAAACAAAACTGATTTCTTAAAAAGTGTTATAATTAAATAAAAGAACAAGAATTTGTCCCCAATTGAAGTGAAGAGCAATGGAAAGGAGAGAGAGAGAGAGAGAGAGAGAGAGAAGGAGAGAGAGAGAGAGAGAGAGAGGAGAGAGAGAGAGAGAGAGAGAGAGAGAGAGAGAGGAGAGAGAGAGAGAGAGAGAGAGAATAACCATAAGAATAACATAACAAAATTTGTATTGCTTTACCCTGATAAGCTCATACAGCAAGAAAAGGTGGCAGCCCCACGCCATTACATGACATGGAAAACCACAAAAAGATTATGTTTTTAAAAAATGGAATGAAATAAAGACATGGAACCATGGCACTGATCTTCAAACTGCACAGCCAAACCCCCCACTCTTAACTGTCCGGATTTGTTACCTCATTCCAGCGTTTCTTATGTCAAGTCTCTGTGGCACACACACACTGCCAGCCGCTATAAAACTGGGGGAGGTCACGAGGTGTCGCTAAATCCCGTGATGCACGTGATAAGGTCGGCCATTGTCGTCTGTCCCTGATTCGCTTCGCTTCCCTCTCTGCAAACTGGTGAGTTTGGTAGTTTTTTTGTGCTTTTATCAAGTTTTTCTCTTGCTGTTTGACAAACCAGTACACACCTAAATCAGTGTCTGGTTTGCATGCCTATTCCATCACAATGTCACCAGACTGGCATGCCTCTAAATCTTCACCATCTGCTTGAAGGACAGTTCCCATGTATTCTTTCTAAGTGTTGGTTTCTTGGGCTGTCTCTCAAGTCTTTTCTGGACAGATCTGTTGAATAAGTCAGAGTAGCCACGTACTGTATGACATTCCCTGTCTTAAATCCACCTATTCTTAATCCTCAGAGAGAATGAATGAATGAATAAATGAATGAATAATCTTTATTTTTCAAGGGTTACAGAGTGTTACATGCTTTTTTTCATCTGGCCCTTGCCCTGATTAGGGATATAGCTTTAAAAAAGCGGAAAAAAAGTTAACACCAAGCCTTAACCCACAAACCACCAATACCAGAGAGGTTTGATTTGATTTATTCCTTTATATCGAGGATAATGGGTTAAGCACTCTTGTGTTTTTTTATGTCCAGTCCCCGTGTGTATGCAGTTTTGTAAATGTCATCTATTCCCACCGGCACACGATGGCCTACTCTTACGGGAACAGGACTTAACGTGTGCGCAAGATGTTCTGCGTGCGTTCGCACACGGGGCCTCAGTTTAAATCTCATCGGAAGGACTTTTTAGGAGAGTGGAGTCAGCACTGATGTTAACTCCAGGAGAAAACTCTCCTCGACCGGACTCGGACTCGAACTCGGTCGTCAAATTGCCAGCGCAATGTTCTGACCACTAGGCTATCCGTTCCCGGCACATAATGGCCTACTCTTAGAAAAGCGGAACAGGATTTAACTGTGCGTAAAATGTTCTGCCGGCGTTCGCACAAGGGGCCTCGGCTTACAGTCTCACCTGACGGACTTTTGGGGAGAGTGGAGTCAGCACTGATGTTATAACTTCAGGGGAAAGGGGAGAGAGAGAGAGAGAGAGAGAAGAAGAGAGAGAGGAGAGAGAGAGAGAGAGAGAGAGAGAGAGAGAGAGAGATTTAAATTATCTAATTATTTAGTCTTTTATTCCGAGGTTAATGGAATAAGTGGGCACTGGTGTTAACTGCAGACTTGTTGAATGTTTGGCTGGGAAACAAAAAGAACTGTCTAAACAGATTGTTGACAGATAAAAAGATGGAATGGAACCCCTCCTGAAGAGTTTAAAATATTAGGACTTTGGTTCACAAATGATCTCTCACAAATGACAGAAATAAACACAGACCATAAACTCCTGGAAATAAAAACTCTATTCAGAATATGGTTGCAAAGAACAGTTACTTACACCTTCAGGGAGAATAGTGGTACTAAAATCACTTCTACTCTCCAAACTGATTTAGCATTCTGCTAGAATAAAATCACTTCTACTCTCAACACTGATATATCTATCTGTGCATTCTGTTAGAATAAAATCACTTCTACTCTCAACACTGATATATCTATCTGTGTATTCTGCTAGAATAAAACCACTTCTACTCTCAACACTGATATATCTATCTGTGCATTCTGCTAGAATAAAATCACTTCTACTCTCAACACTGATATATCTATCTGTGCATTCTGCTAGAATAAAACCACTTCTACTCTCCACAACTGATATATCTTATCTGATGCATTCTGCCACCCAATCCTCCTGAAACTCCCATCAAACTACTACAAAAAATGTGCTTTGAATTTGTGTGTGACAAAAAGACCGAGAAGATTTTTTTTTTAAATTGCTGTCCACGATTTGGAAGGAGGGTGTATTGGTATTTCCAATATTGAAGTATATATTATAAAGTCATTAAAATTAGTAGGATGAAAAAGTTTATAAATAAAATTCCGTAATGAGCGACTATTATACCATTCTTAAGCCCAGAGACTTGACTTAAACCACATGTATGGGGCCATGTTTTGAAAAGAGTAGATTAAATCGTTTTTGAGAGACGTCTTCTCCCCCAATTTTTTTTTTTTTTTTTTGGGGGGGGGGGTGCGCGCGCGCGTGTACGTGCGTGTGTACGTGCGTGCGTGCGTACGTGTGTGCGCGCGCGCGCGCGCGCGCGTGTGTGTGTGTGTGTGTGTGTGTGTGTGTGTGTGTGTGGAGAGAGAGAGAGAGAGAGAGAGAGAGAGAGAGAGAGAGAGAGAGAGAGAGAGAGAGAGAGAGAGAGAGAGTCCAAATGAACGACTATTATACGATTCGCCCAGAGATTTAATCCACATAATGTACAAGGCCAAACGTTATGAAAAAAAGTAGATTAGGCCTTTGGACACAGTAGATTTGGACACAGTCACTCACCATCACCCTCCCCAAGAAAGGAAACCTGCAGCAGTGCCAGAATTACCCCCATATGCCACCCAAGCAAGGTCATGTTGAAGATAATAATAATTGAACAGACTGAAGCCACAAGCAGAGACCATGATTGCTGAGGAACAAGCAAGTTTCATAGCAGGGCGTAGGCCTATCACATGTATATAGGCTAGCACAACTGAACAGATACAGAGAGAGAGAGAGAGAGAAGAGAGAGAGAGGAGAGAGAGAGAGAGAGAGAGAGAGAGAGAGAGAGGAGGGGGGGGGGGGAGGGGTTGCAGAGGAGTGAGAGAAAGACAGGCTCCGCTATTAAATTAAACTAGGCTAGGCTAGCGTGGGAAGTGTCAGCCAGGCTAGTGCCAGACGGTGAAAGGGAGGAGACAGCAGGAAGGTTTCAAGTGGTCAAAGTTGAATAAATAAAACGTTCCTCCATCCGTGATGGGCTAGCCCAGCCTATATATACTATGTAGGCAGTGTGTGTGTGTGTGTGTGTGTGTGTGTGTGTGTGTGTGTGTGTGTGTGTGTGTGTGTGTGTTTATCTATATTTATTTATGTATTTATTCTTTTATATCGAGGATAATGGAATAAGCAATCATACGCCTTTTTTTACATCCAGTCCCCATGTGTAAGCAGTTTTGTAAATGTCATACTCTTACGAAAAGCGAAACAGGATTTAACGTGTTCGCAAGATGTTCTGCGTGCGTTCACACACGGGGCTTCGGTTTATAGTCTCATCCGAAGGACTTTGGGGGAGAGTGGAATCAGTCAGCACTGATGTTAACTCCAGGAGAAAAATCTCTCGAACAGGAAGCGAACCCAGTCGTCATATTGTTAGCGCAATGTTCTGACCACTAGGCTATCCCGTCCGAGAGATTTATTTAATTTAATTTAATTATTCTTTTATATCGAGGATAATGGAATAAGCGTTCATGTGCTTTTTTTTTTTATCCAGTCCCCGTGTGTATGCAGTTTTGTAAATGTTATCTGTTCCCACCGGCACACGATGGCCTACACTTACAAAAGCGGAACAGGATTTAACTTGTGCGTAAGATGTTCTGCATGCGTTCATACATGGGGCCTCGGTTTTTAGTCTGAAAGGCTTTTGGGGAGAGCGGGAATCGAACCCGGGTCGTCAAAGTGCTAGCGCAATGTTCTGACCACTAGGCTATCCCATCCCCCCCTCCTGAGAGAGAGAGAGAGAGAGAGAGAGAGAGAGAGGGAGAGAGAGAGAGAGATGAGAGAGAGAGAGGAGAGAGAGAGGAGAGAGAGAGAGATTCACGAAAAATTGAAGCAATCATTTAGCATTAATGCGAACACTGCATTTAACATTTGGACATACGGATTTGTAATTATTTAGACCATTATACACGCACTGCATGTTTGATGCAGGCTTGCAGGAAGACATTTATCACACGCATTCACGCACGCACACACTCACTCGCGCGCGCGCGCACGCACACACATCACACACACATTCACATAATTCTACATACACGTACGCACGCGGTGCATACGCACATACGCACAAACACGCATGCTTACACACCAGCAAGCACGCACATGCTCACCGGCGTATTCACACACACACACACACACACACACACACACACACCACACACACACACACACACACACACACCACGCACGCACGCGCGCGCGCGCGCGCGCGCGCGCACTCACACCCAAACGCAAACCCACACGCACGCACAGACACACACATGATGATACACATGCACACACATGTTCACTTACACATACACTCAAACACACACACACACACCACACACACACACACACACACACACACACACACACACACACACACACACACTCACTCCCTTCCCTTTCCCTCCTCATACACTCACTGGTCCACGGACACGTACACGTACACGTACACGTACACACACACACACACACACACACACACACACACACACACACACACACACACACACACACACACACACACACACACACACAATTTGGTGGAACATTGGAGGAGGCTTAGGTCAGAAAGTACTTTCACAAGTGGCTGTCACTAGTCACTCAGTGGGGTGGGGTTGGAGAAGTCTTTTTGTTGAAGGAAGCAGAACGTACACCTTTGGCTGCTTCACAGCATAGCTTGTCATGTCATGGGAATTTACGTTGGGTCGGTAGGCCTAGTTCGTGTCAGGCCGGGCAGCTTGGCTGGATTGTTTCCGGGGAAATGGGTGTTGAGGGCAAGAGTTCTGTTACCCTGAGGATTGGGATGGATGGGATCTTCATATAACGCTTTTTAGGCGCTCCAGTGCTGTCCTGGTGATGAAAGAGGGGTTGGTGTCAATAAGTACGTGTGTGTGTGTGTGTGTGTGTTGTATGTGTGTGTGTGTGTGTGTGTGTGTGTGTGTGTGTGTGTGTGTGTGTGTGTGTGTGTGTGTGTGTGTGTGTGTGTGTGTGTGTGTGTGTGTGTGTGTGTGTGTGTGTGTGTGTGTGTGTGTGTGTGTGTGATATTGTTATTTGAAGTTATCTTGGACTGTTATTTTTATTTTATATTTTATTATTTTATATCGAGGATAATGCAATAAGCACTCATGTGCTTTTTTTTCAGTCAGTCCCCGTGTGTATGCAGTTTTGTAGATATTATCATGTTCCCCCGGCACACAATGGCCTACTCTTACGAAAAGCGGAATGATCTGTGTGCGTTCGCACACGAGGCCTCGGTTTATAGTCTCATCCGAAAGACTTTTGGGGAGAGTGCTGTCAGCACAGATGTTACCTCAAGGGGAAAAAATCCCCTCGAACGGGAATCGAACTCGGGTTGTCAAATGCCAGCGCAATGTTCTGACCACTAGGCTATCCCGTCCCCTGTGTGTGTGTGTGTGTGTGTGTGTGTGTGTGTGTGTGTGTGTGTGTGTGTGTGTGTGTGTGTGACTCTGTGTGTGTGTGTGTGTGTGTGTGTGTGTGTGTGTGTGTGTTGTGTGTGTGTGTGTGTGTGTGTGTTAGTATTTTGTACCACTTTATGTGTGTGCGTGTGTGTGTATGTGTGTGTGTAATTATTTATTAATTACTATTTTAATTCTTCATATCGAGGATAATGGAATAAGCACTTTTGTGTTTTTTACGTCCAGTCCCCGTGTGTATGCAGTTTTGTAAATGTCATCTGTTCCCACCGGCACACGATGGCCTACTCTTACGAAAAGCGGAACAGGATTTAACGTGTGCGCAAGATGTTCTGCGTGTGTTCGCCAATGGGGCCTCGGTTTAAAGTCTCATCCGAAGGACGTTGTGTGTGTGTGTGTGTGTGTGTGTGTGTGTGTGTGTGTGTGGTGTGTGTGTGTGTGTGTGTGTGTTTGCGATATTGATATTTGAAGTTATCTTAGAATGTTTAAACCAATATGTAATGTAGCTAGCTATCTTGTGTCTTTTGAGATTATGATTCGTATTAATATGTCTGTCAGTATTGTAATGGTCCTTCATGGGATGATTAAAGTACTTTCGACTTGACTTGACTTGACCAACAGAAAACGAGGGAGATTTTCGAAGGCTATCGATGTTAGTGGATTGATGTGGAACCTGACGTGTGCAAAACCACGATCGTGGCTCATAGCAGGTCACTGGAAGGCCACGCACAGTATCATTTATTTATTTATTTATTTATTTATTTATTTATTTATTTATTTATTCATTCATTCATTCATTCATTCATTCATTCATTCATTCATTTATTTATTCATTCATTCATTCTTTTGTATCGAGGATAATGGACCAAGCACTTATGTGCTGTTTTACATCCAGTCCCTGTGTGTATGAGGTTTTGTAAATTTTGTCATCCGTTCCCACCGGCACCCACAAGCCTACTTTTTCGAAAAGCGGAACAGGTTTTAACATGTGTGCAAGATGTTCTGTATACGTTCTTACAAGGGGCCCCGGTTTATAGTCTCATCCGAAGGGGGGAGTGGAGTCGGTGTTGATGTTGACCCCAGGGGAAAATATTCCCTTGAACTGGATTCAAACCACCCGGTTCGTCAGATTGCGAGCGCAATTTTCTAACCACTTGGTTATCCCGGACGCTGTACGCCGTAAATGAGCGTTGGAGGAAGAGGAAGAGGGTGAAGAAGAAGAAGAAGAAGAAGAAGAAGAAGAAGAAGAAGAAGAAGTTTACATGAAGCCCAGTACAGACGGGGATATTATGAACATACCTGACATGACGTGTGTGTGTGTGTGTGTGTGTGTGTGTGTTGTGTGTGTGTGTGTGTGTGTGTGTGTGTGTGTGTGGTGTGTGACTGGATGTATAAAAGCACATGTGTGCATATTCCATTATTCTCAAAATAATAGAATCAACAAAGTAAATAAACAAAATAATTGAATAAATCTCTCCTCTCCCTCCCTCCCACCTCCTCTTTTCCCCCTCCTTCTCTCTCTTCCTCCTTTCACCCTCCCCCCTCTCTCTGTCTCTCCCCTCCCTCTTCTCTATCTCACCCCCCCCCTCTCTCTTCCCCATCTATCTCTCTCCCCTCCTTATTGCTCTCTCTCTTCCCCCCTCTTTCTCTCCCCTCCCCCTAATACCCCATTCTCACAATGTAATAGGGTAGTTATACACAACCTCCACCGTCACTGTCTCTCCCTCCCCCCCCCCCCCATTCCCCTCAGTCACGCACGCGCGCGCGCACACACACACACACACACACACACACACACACCCGTACCCCTCCACAACTACCCCCCTCACCCCACCCCCCCTCCACCAGGGCAGCGGAGCCCCTATCATGGTAGGTAAACAGTACGTCCCTATCAAATCCCGCGCTTTTGTCTCTCTCTTTGATGGGTTTTCCATTTCACACATGCCAAGGCCTAGGCCGCGTTGTTAGGCTAGTGTAGGGCCTAGGGGCTCACACGTGATGGAGGCGATGTAGTACAGATTGTGCTGTGTGTGTGCTTCCATTTTCTGGGAAACTTGTGATTTTTGTACCCTGCCAAGTAAACCAGTTGAGGATCAATATTTTAAGATGAAGAAGTTTTCAGGGTTTTTTTTCTTCTTTGTTTTATGTACTATCTATCTACTGTGAGCAGTGTGACTAAATTATGGTGGTTGAATATGATCAGTCACTCTATCTCTCCAGTCATTGATGGTGCCTACTGTGGCTTTTCACACATTTTTGACTTGTGGTTGACAGCATCAGTAGACCTAGTTAAGTTTTCTTACACACACACACACACACACACACACACACACACACACACACACACACACACACACACACACACACACACAGAGTCGAAAATCACTATTTAGTGAATAGACATGAAAACGAAGTCACAGACATTGTTTTATCTCAAGCACCATCCATCCACAAGCCTATGCTACGTGTTATCATTTCCCCTCTTCTCCATTCTGTGTGTAGCCAACATTGAGCTGTGCTGTGCTGACCCTCATCAATTCAACACTGGATTCAAGATTCCTTCCACAGTCCCAGTCAGGTAAGTCTGTCTGTGCTACTTACACATCATGTCAGTTATGCATGCAGCATCTAGGCCGATAGGCATAGGCCTTCATCTTTTGTTTCCTTCTGATATTTTGGTATTTTCTGTCCGTACTTTATCACACACGCACGCACGCGCGCGCACCACACACACACACACACTCTCTCTCTCTCTCTCTTTTTTTTTTTTTTTTTTTTTTTTTTTTTTTGCTTTTCGGGGTTTTCTATTCCTTGTTAGGTTTGGCCACATTGTGAGCTTATAGATCTAGGTTTCATTGATGATGATTTTTTTTAAAATAGAAGTGTGAGTCTTCTGACATATTTTGTTGACAGGTTTGTTTTGATGATGATGTAACTTGAAGATGCTCTCTCTCTCTCTCTCTCCTCTCTCTCTCCTCTCTCTCTCTCTCTCTCTCTCTCTCTCTCTCTCTCTCTCTCCTCTCTCTCTCTCTCTCTCTCTCTCTCTCTCTCCTCTCTCTTTTCCTTTCATTTCCTTTCCCTTTCCTTTCCCTTCCAACTTCCACCTTCACATATTCTATCCTAGACTTGTTATGGAGAGGAGTATTTTGGTTTTTATGTTGGATTCAAATTGTGTTCTTACCATTGGAATATAGAGATGTGTTTTCACGTAGCTTTTTGTATTTAGGTTTTTTTATGTTTTGGGGGGGGGTTATCTGTTTTTTCCCTTTTATGCCTACTTTGCTTGTTTTCCGCTTACACACACACACACACACACACACACACACACACACACACACACACACACACACACACACACACACACACGTTTGTTTTAAATAGTTATTAGTGTATCCAGTTAGGATGACGCGTTTTGTTGAATGTATCCCATTTTTCTTCTTTTAAAATATTGGTTGAACTGCTGTTGGTGGTGATGCTGGTATGTAGGGGTAGGGAGGGGGGTTCTTAGCTTTATTCCCTGATCAGGGCAAGGGCCGGATGAAAAAAAGTATGTAATGCTTTGTAACCCTTGAAAAATAGAGATTATTTATTCATTCATTCATTCATTCATCTCCTCACTCTCTCTCTCTCTCTCTCTCTCTCTCCTCTCTCTCTCCTCTCTCTCTCTCTCTCTCTCTCTCTCTCTCTCTCCTCTCTCTCTCTCTCTCTCTCTCCTTCCCCTGTGCTTTTTAAAAAATATATATATTTTTTTACATCTAGTCCAAAGATCTAGTCTCCGTGTGTATACTGGCTCTCAATGGCCTTCTCTTTTGAAAAGCGGAACAAGATTTAACGTGCGCGCAAGATGTTCTGCGTGCGTTCGCACATGGGGCCTCTGTTTATAGTCTCATCGAAGGACTTTTGGCGAGAGTCGAGTCAGCATTTATCCATGTGGATCGATGATCTAGAGGTAGGCTAACGTGCCTTTCTAGAAAGCGAAAAGTCAGGGTCGGAGTGTTCGGTTGTTCGAATTCCTTTTGGGGCCAAACTTTCCCCCATCCATTAGATCATGAGTGATGGTCTAGGTGCTAGTCTTTCAGATGAGACGATAAACCGTGGTCCCGTGTGTTACACATCATTATACAGCGCACGTAAAAGAACCCATAGTAACAATAGGGTTGTCCCGGGCAAAATTCTGTAGAAATTACAAGGAAACAAATCAGTTACAGATAGGAAAAAGAAAAAAAGATGGCGCTGCACTTGTGGCGACGCGCTCTCCTCGGGGAGAGCAGCCCGCTTGTCACGCAGAGAAATCTGCTGTGACATAGCGGTATAAAATAAAATTAAATGTAAGTTAAATTAAGTTAAATGAAATAAATAAATAAATAGCGCGCGCGCACGCACACACACACACACACACACACACACACACACACACACACACACACACACACACACACACACACACACACACACACACACACACACACACGCACGCACACACACACACAGTGTTTCTAAATTATACATAATGATAAAGTTGTTAACCAAAATGTGCCTCGGAAGATTTCCAAAAGTTTGAAAATGAACCAGCATAGTATGATCTATAGATAGACACAACTGTTAATATTTTGCTTTTCCAAGACCCAGAAATCACCCATAGGCCTAATACTTTTCTACTTTTTTTTTATAATCTGTAACCTACAATAATACATTAATGATAATCGAACCTTTTGTATTCAAGCAGTGACTTACGGAATAAATCCCCCACACATACACACACGTACGCACGCACAGACATACGCGCGTGCATGCACGTACACACACACACACACACACACACACACACACACACACACACACACACACACACACACACACACACACACACAGATACACAAAAAGCAAATCGATGCTTATTCAATGTACCATCTGGAAATAAAAAATTCGATTGATTGATTGATTGACACGCGCGCGCGCACGCACATACACGCACACACACTGTATAACTATCACCAGTCGACGTTTTGTAGAAAATATCGTAGATTCATCTCTCTGTCTCCTTAACAATGGTCGAATAACGAGAATTCCCGATATTTCAAATCAAAGGGCTAGTGCCATTGATCTCTCCTTCATTTCTGAGTTTCTCCCATTCTAGCTCCTCATTGTACATGGGAAACGTTGAACATACATTGGGAAGTGACCATGTGCTAATTGTTGCAACTCTATATGGTAAATCAGTGCAAACTGACAAAGTAAAGGATACCATTCCAAAATATAACGATAATATTGCTGATTCAGTGATTGGATCACGTTTTTACCCCTATTAAGAGCGGAAGACACCAACTCTTTAAAAGATGAGAATATTAACAAATTTTATTTTAAACTTACCGACACTATGTTAAAGGCTGCAGGTAATTCTATCTGTAAACTGCCGTCTGTAAGATCCGATAAACATAGAGGTAATATATGGTGGAACGCTGCCTGCCAGAAAGCTGTGGATAAAACGGAAATTAATGTTTAAAACCCAATTAAAAAACAATGGTTAGAAAATCACCTTATGATGAAGAAAGCTAGCAAAGAGGCTGATACTAATAGAGTCATCCAACAGGGAAAAGGGATTTCTGGTCCAATCTATGTAGCAAAGACGTTAGTTCTCATAGAGATCTACGGGAGCTGTGGAAAAGGCTTAACCACATGAAACATGGTGTAAATTTACCTCTTTTTCAAATCAAGACAAATAGAAAAGATTTCCCTACTAATTTAGACATGGGAGAAGCTTTTGTTGACGTGTTTATCAACGCAATGAAAAGTTGTGTCTGCCTGTGGTCCCTTCTGGGGCATAGGCCGCCAACTAGCTGTCTCCAGGCATCTCGGCTCTGGGCTAGGCGTTCCAGTTGTCCCCACGTCTTGCCCATCTTTTTCGCATCTGCATCCAGGTCTCGGCGCCAGGTATTTCTAGGCCGCCCTCTCTTTCTTTTCCCTTGTGGATTCCAGGTGAGAGCTTGTCTTGTGATGCTGGATACAGGTTTCCGTAGGGTGTGTCCTATCCATCGCCAACGTCTCTGTAGGATTTCTTTCTCAACAGGCTGTTGAAAAGTTACTTTCTTCAATTTCAACTCGAGTCCCTACCAGTGGAGAAGAAATACAAAAAGAAAGATCTAAAAAGATCTATACACAGATCCTATCCCTGATAATACAAATTATATGAATGCACTAATCACACTACCAGAACTAAAAGATGGTATACAGTCTCTAAGCAATAAGAAGACATCAGTCCGAATGGATGCTATGTCAAATGAAATGTTAACGCATTTACCAAAAAATTCGGTTTTTGAGTTGAATGGAAAAAAAAGATTTTTTTTAGAAGTAGGCTACTGGGCAAACTCCCCCTAATCTGAGCACATTACCCCTCTCTTGCAATCTCTCCATTGGCTGCCCTTCCCCTCTCTTGCAATCTCTCCATTGGCTGCCCTACCACAGAGAGTAAACTACAAGATCAATACTCTCTGTTACAAATGTCTCCACAAAACTGCACCCTCCTACTTCTGTGAATGTCTTCACGTGTACACACCTTCTCGCTCCCTCCCCTCGTCGGCAGATACTTTGTCCTTAAGAATACCGCGATTCAACCTATCGTTGGCCGCCGCTCTTTCTCTGTTTCTGGTCCATCGATTTGGAAGACCTTCCCCTCTCCCTCCGGCAAAAGCCTACATATGACACTTTTAAATCCAACTTCAAGACACACTTATTTCAAACCTAAGTTTTTCTCCTTCTGCTTCCATCTCTTACCTGTCCCTGCCTTCAACATCTACCTGCCAAAGTGTATAACGTTTATAGGTGTGTGTATGCGCGCGCGCGCGCGTGCGTGCGTGCGTGCGTGCGTGCGTGCGTGTGTGTGTGTGTGTGTGTGTGTGTGTGTGTGCGCGCGCGTGCGTGCGTGCGCGCGTGCGTGCGTGCGTGTGAGTGTACATTCGAATTTGTTAAAACTGTAAATTGTTGTTGATTGCTTGTGTGTTGTGTAGGTCGAATGCAAGGGCTTTGATTTGTTTTTACAAGATATAGCGGCAGCGCTATACAAATTCCATGTATTATTATTATTATTATTATTATTATTATTATTATTATTATTATTATTATTATTATTATTAATCTGGAAAGTCACTTATTGTCCCTATATTAAAAAAAGGAAAATCCAAAGAAGACATCAAAAGCTATAGACCCATTGCACTGACTTCACACACTGGAAAGCTTATGGAAAAGATCATTTTTAACATACTAGAACATTACTCCGATAAAAATAAAATGAAACCAGTTAATCAGGCAGGTTTTTGAAAAGGCCGATCTGTAGTTGATCATCTAGATGAAGTTAACTACGCATATTAAACATCAGTTTGCGCATCCGAAGAATGTTCTTGCTCCTTTTTTTTTTTTAAATAAATAAATAAATAAATATTAATGAAGCCTAGAATCAGGTCTGGCACACTAGATTGCTATACAAACTTATATATAATATCTATCTGTCTGGTCACTTCTACTCGTACTTTGCAAATTTTCTGAGTTGTAGAAATAAAAAGTAAAAAGAGTAAAAATAGGACACACATATTCTACCCAGAGATTTCCTACTATGGGTATACCTCAAGGCTCTATCATTGCTCCTTAACTTTTTAATATTTTTACTTTATGATCTTTGTAAATCAGTGACCGATAACGTTGTTCTTGTTCAATATGCAGACGATATTTGCATGTAGATGACGACAACGATGAAGAAGATAACACCAAAAAGACAACTTAAAAAAATTAATCACATTAGAAAAATATATCATTGTGAACTAAAAAGCTTAACGCTTATCTGGTTGAAAATGGATTAGTGTTGTCACCGACTAAAACTTAACATTATACTCTGTAATAATGGAGTTGATGCATAATCCCTTCCTATTTTCAAAATTAATGATGTGTGCGTTGAATACAAATGTTTCGTAATTTTTTTAGGAGTATATCTTACATCAAAACTAACATGGAATCGTCATATTGACTATTTGTTAGATAAAGCAAGGAAAATGTGAATTTCATAAAAGTTTTAAGCAAGCAGCGATGGGCACAAAATACAGCAGTTCTAAACTAAACACCTATTGTTAGGGCTCTCGCTCTATACTGACGTATGGGCAAGAAGTGTAGGCTACTTTAGTGCTCCAAAATATTTACTAAAGAAACTTAAATGCTTAGATTGCAAAGCTTTCCGTCCTGCCTTGAATAATGGGTAGGCTATACCATCTTAGGCTTCATCTTCAGGTACATATTTATAAACAGATATGGGAATTTTACCTCTAGATGAATACTGTGAACGAACAGTAGCAAAGTATGTCATAAGAAGCTCAGCTGTTGAAAATGATATTCAAAATGAGATCAATCTAAGATCCGACAATCACTTTTCGAACAGAGCTAAGACCATTTCTTCTCTTATTTCTTTCCGTCCTTTCACTTCCGCAATTTTTGACAAATCTGAAATTAATCCAAAAGAGATTAAACAGTTAATGCCTCATTTGTGGACGGGATAGCTCAGTGGTCAGAGCGCTCGCTTTCTCCTCAGCCAATGTTAACCAGCGTCGAGCGTGGTTACCAAATGGATGCGTGACCGTTTGCGCGCCTTGGCTTTAGTACAGTCCCGCAGTTCACCCAGCTGTAAATGGGTACCTGCCCTCAGGGTCAGGGAAGATAAAGCAGCGAGGGAGAGATGGGCGCCGCCCTCAACATGCTGGCCCCTAGAGAAGCTGAGGCCTCTGACACCTTGCTCCCCTACGACCACACAGGTTATGGGACACCTTTACCTTTTAACTTATGCCTCATTTATCTCTCTATGGGTCATGGGAACTTCAAAGAGCTAATTTTGACATTGATCACTCTAGCTTTAAAAAGGAGAAAGGAAGTCATATTATTAGCACCTTTGTGAAAGATAGTATAATCACTAATTATCCTTCACATCTTAAAATCTATACTGATGGGTCCCTTCTCAAGAGCAATGAGGGAGGAGCAGCCTTTATCATTCCGTCTTTAAAGGTTGAAAAAATATACCACATTGGGAGGAATCACCCAGTCTTTACGGCACAGTTGACTGCTATTTTAATGGCTTGAAATTATTTACTTGATTTTCCTAGGACCATACATCAGTTTCTTTTTTTGTGATCAGTGATGATTCAAAGTCAGCTTTTCATTCTCAAAAGAATTCAGGGCCGTTATTACACATGGTCTCATTAATTAAATAAATCATTATGTACACTTTCTAATGTTACGAGGTACTGGCATCACTTTTTGTTGGGTGCCATGCATTACAATATATATTAAAATTTTTAAAAAGTTGACAAAGCTGTGACGGCAAAATATTCACACTGTGCCTGCATTATGGATACCTATTTCTATACATGAAGGTTACAGCATGATTGAAAGTGCCTGCTGGAAACACCAAGGAAAAAAACAGGTAGACGCTGGATGCTATCCATATAGTTCTTCTACCTTGTCTAAGCTTACTCATGTTCTTTCTTCTCATTTTGGAGTAGATAATTCTCAAGTGTGGTCAACAATTTGTATTTAATAGACTTAAGTTAAAGGCATTCCGGACTAAATTTGTGAGAAACATAAACTGTGTATGCAGGGGAACAATATCTAACATTCATGTATATCCTTTTTAATTTTGAGTGTCTGATTTTAAAAACAATTTGAATATCTGCCTGCCATTCATACCAACTCTTTGAACAAGGTTCTAAGCAAATGTAGAAATTGGGTTTGCATTGATGTGGTGCCACATTGCTAATTTCCTGTAGTGTAGTTAGTGATTACTCCATTATCCTCGAAGTAAAAGAATAGAAACCACAGCCACACACACACACACACACACACACACACACACACACACACACACACACACACACACACACACACACACACACACACACACACACACACACACACACACACATACACACACACGCGCGCGTGCGTGCGCGCATGCAGACATAACTCCAAATAATAGAATAGAACACACATACACGCACACACACGCGCGCGCGCGCAAGCACACATACGGTTATGCACGCACACATATTCAATTACACGCACACTTACGCACGCACACTTATGCTATTGCACGCACACGCACGCGTATGCAACCATACATACACACACACACACACACACACACACACACACACACACACAACGCGCGCGCGCGCGCGCGCGCGCGCGTGCGCGCACGCACACATACGCTCATGCACGCACACGCACACAGAAAAGAAAGGACAAGTAGACATGCATTGATCAACAAGAGGAGGATGGAGTGAAGTCCGAAATGTGGGGATTTTGTACAGTTAGACATTTAATTACACACACACACACACACACACACACACACACACACACACACACACACACACACACACACACACACACACGCCGATTGAGATCACCACTAGTCTACTAAAAAGACAAACTGAGAATCAGAACGCCGTTTGAGAACCAGCATGCGATGCGCCAAGACCACTGATTGGTCAGCCTAATTTTGGCAACATCCGGAACGCTGTTGTCGCCATCTTGAAAAAAAAAGCCGTAATTATCAATTTGGATGCTAATGAATGATCAGTGGCATTAATCCATCGATTTTAGTATGGATAAATTGTGGGATTACATTCTATGGCAAATCGTGGCATACAAGGAGAGGATACCTGCAAGGTGAGTTTGTAACTGTAAAGTGTTCTGCTTGATTTGGTTTCAATGCATGGGTCCACAATACACGTGGTTTCAGATCTACGTAGTGGCAGCTGCTAAATTCTTCTTCTCCCTTCTCTACTCCTTCCAACGATCAGACAGCTACTGTTTTCCGTCATATGAGCCCAAATACATTGTGCTTGAAGGGAGGATTTTTATGATCTCCAGGGTCATCTTGAGTGCAGACCTGCCAGTGCTATGCACCATGGAAGAGATCAAAGATCATAGATCAATTTAAGATCCCATAATTCTTGACAGCATTCAGTGGGTTAAAGAAACATGAACATTCTTTGAAGATCAGACAGCAACTACTGTTTTCTGTCATAGGAAAATTATGCATTGTGCTTGAGGTGGGGGAGGGGGGTTGCCATCTCCAGGGTCATCTAGAGTGCAGAAAAAATACAAACAAACAAAAACAACCCCCCAAAACAACAACCACCACCACCAAACCCCAGACAAATCAGTATACATACATGTACATTGTTGTCTTGTTTAGACATCATCCCAGAAGATAGATTAGAATATGGCTGCCTGAATGGTCACATACTCAAGAATCTCACTGTTGGTGACCCATGCAGCTCTAACCAATGAATACATGCACATGCATGCATAACAAATGCCTGATTTATTTTCCCAGTGTTTGATGAATTTGTCTGCTTTTCAGCTTTTAGTGCCAATAGTTTATATTTGAATTGAAGAACCTGGTGTCATTCAAGTTATTGTAGGTAATTTTGTTGGTAGTTTGTTTTTGAATTGAAGAGCCTCATGTCTTATTCGTGATTATTGTTTTTAGTTGAATTTGTTTCTGTTATTCTGTTTTAGTGAATAGAAATGGTCTTAACATGGCCTTCCAGCTACTGAGTTAGTTGGGCCATAAACATTTTGCTCTGTCTGTTTCTTTGTTTTTCAGATGTCTGAGATGATTTAACTTGACCTCAGGAAAGCAGTTGCTCTTACAGAATCTGCTTGAATGAAATAGCAGATTATTTAGCAAAGCAAGGTATGACGGCAAATGATTTGAGAATTGAGAGTCAATGAGTCATTTCAGTATTGGAAAAATCATACACATGGAAACTTTTCAAGGCAGACATGAAATATTGCATTACTTGTTTATCCAAATTTTCCTAGACAATAAGACAATTCAAGTCTCAATTATGTTTAAATACCGGAAGACTTAGTACATTATATAAAATGTGACATGCGCTTGCTGAGTTGAACATTTCATGGTAATGTAAAAACTGAATTTATTCTGGTTAATACTAATAATATCTATATTAACTATTAGAAAATTATATACATGTGGATCTCTGCATTCCACTGCATAATGATGAGGGGTTGCCGTCTTCTGTTATGTTGGCCAGTTGCTCTCCTCCGCTGTCCCCCGACTCCACAGGACAGGCTAGAGGGTCCTCCAGAAGCTGAGGGTGGGCCCCGTTGAGGCTCGGGGCCCGGCACTGCATCTGCCTGGAGTGTATTCACAGGGCGAGCACCATTACTTTTACTAATATCTGACAGTGTCTTCATGCGGTTTTTTGCATGGTATCGTGATTTGTAAGAGGGCGCCTATGGCCCGATACCTCTGACTTCATCCCTCTAGGTTTCTGTCAGGGTTACCCCACCCTTATCTCCTGTTACCCTGGGAGCCCAGGGGGCAGAGCTTTTAACGTGGCTCTTGATCGCGTGATGTTCCAGTCATAGGTCATATGGGATATTTCATGGAGACAACAGAGCCACCTGTTGTCCCGCCCCGTCCTGGTAGGAACATCACCAGTTGGTCCGGGACTGCTTTCGCAGCTAACCCCCATTTCTGAGGGCCGTCCCCCTATCCGCCACCCGGGGACCCGCCCGGTTGAGGATGGTCGCCTCGCCAGGATACATGTGGATAACTGAATTACTTCAATTATGAATATGTTCAGAACTTAGTCTGGTTATGTTTTTTGGTGGTGGTTTTTGTTTGTTCAATTTTTTTGCTGGGGGGGGGGGGGGGGGAGAGAAATTTATTTTGAGGGGTAGGGGGTATTTTTTGTTTATTTCTGTAGAGTTTTACTCATTTGGAATGTTTAATTTATAGTCTAATATCATCAAGCATAACAAACTTTTAACTAAACAACACAGGAAAATAGTATTAATTTTTATACACACAAGAATGTATAATTTTCTAGTACTTTTACAAAGTGCATGCAAACAGTTTACTGAACTTTTTTTTTTTATTCAAACCCCACTCTTCTAATCTCATCTGACATCTGTCCCTTTGGAATTTTAATCTATCCAGATCCATGAATGAATTAATGCCAAACATCATTTTCCAATTCATAGAATTTTTTTTTTTTAACTTTGATTTACATAAATATTAAAATTTACTCAAAGTTAATCATGACTTGTCTCCAGCACAAGAGAAGGATCAGCAGTCACAAGTTCAGCATCCCCGGCACATTCTGGGTCTGGCGGGTCAGTGGCAGTGAGTGAACATTCTTGGGTGCCCCTCCCAATCCCCGTAAAGCCCACAGTCCATCTGATCTCAGTGAGAGAGAGGTATGTATGGGGTGCACTGCAGGGGGGGGGGGGGGGGGGGGGGGGGGGGTAAGGATGGTTTGGATGTTTTTGGGGGAAGAGGGATTTATCCTCCCCCCCCACACACCCCAAAAAAAAGAAAAAAGAAAAAAAAGTAATTTATTGCTTTTGTTGAAGTAATAATGTAAATGTTTTTGTT
>CM060322.1:448334-450834 GCA_030674155.1 Stramonita haemastoma
AGGACGGACGGAAACCAAAAAGGGAAAGGAAAAAAAAAAAAAAAAAAAAAAAAAAAAAAAAAAAAAAAAAAAAAAAAAAGGGGGGGGGGGGGGGGGGGGGGGGGGGGGGGGGGGGACGGGGGGGGAAGGAATAAAGGACAGACGGAAGAGGAACAAAGGGAAGGGGGCGGACAAAAATGGGACAGATGGAAAAGAAGGAATGAAGGGACGGACGGACGGGCCGAAGGACGGAGGGGGGGGCGAAGGCCGGACGGATACGGACAGTTTGTACAGCCTTTCTCGCTTGGATTGACCCTTCCATGTTGTCTTCAGCTTTGTGGGTTTATCAGCCCTGTAACCCCAAATAAAAAAGGGAAGAATAATTTTGGGTATGTAACACACCAAATAAAACAATGCATGAAAATTTTTTCTATGTAACACACCAAATAAAACATTTCATGAATAATGCTTCTATGTAACACCAAATAAAACTGCATGAATAATATTTCTATGTAACACCAAATAAAACAATGCATGAATAATATTTCTATGTAACACACCAAATAAAACAATGCATGAATAATATTTCTATGTAACACACCAAATAAAACAATACATGAATAATACGAGTTTTTGGGGCTGGATTTGGTTGAATTAAACAATACCAGAGACAATGAGGTAAGGGTTGTGGAACAATTTTGAAAGACTTCGTAAAAATTGATAGCGATCTGACTGAAGCGAGCAGTGATAAGTTTTGCCTGATGCACTTCTTGGCTACTTGGCGATTTCAACGTCATAGACTGTTTTACTTTATTCTGATGCAACAATGCTTCAAAAAGTTCTTTGATATGCTGCTGAGTACTTTGCATCGCACAAAATCAAGCGATCATCATATTTTCGTCGTAAAACACAACCACTTTGCATGAAATAAGTGTTCACTGCCATGACAATCGCGATAGTGTCAACTGTTTCGCTGGACTCTGATGACAGATAAAACTACATAAGCTCCTTATTTTTTCAACTGTTTCGCTGGACTCTGATGACAGATAAAACTACATAAGCTCCTTATTTTTTCAACTGTTTCGCTGGACTCTGATGACAGATAAAACTACATAAGCTCCTTATTTTTTCAACTGTTTCGCTGGACTCTGATGACAGATAAAACTACACAAGCTCCTTATTTTTTTCAAAACTAAAGTCAAGAGAGAACAATTACCGAATCATGACATTTTTGCACCACAACAAAATTGCATATCATGTTAAAACCACTCTGGGGCTCTGACGTCACGACAGTGATTGGTAGTACACATGCAATTTTTAAAATTTAAAAAAAAATTTATCTTATTACATTATCATAAACACTGCATGCTGCTACAAAATTTCACTTTTTTTAAAAGCTTGTTATCAAAGCTTTTCAGTGATTTACAACTTTACACACTTATTTCAGTTTTACATATCAATATCAAGGGGTTTTTTACCCAACCCTGCTTCAAATCAACACTGGCCACTGTTAATTCCACCAGCAGCACTGAGTACCACTGCCGTTAATTCAGCGCTACCAGGGTTAAGAACAGACCAAGTCAGGAAATCTGGACAAACCTGCAGTTCATGGGTCCAGCCTCTCTGCTGTCTCTTTCTGTTGCCCTGTGCAGCAGTCACAGTCAGGGCAGGTCTGTGTGTGTGTGATCTTCAGGCTGCTTTCCCCTCAGTCATGGCAGGTCTGTGTGTGTGTGATCTTCAGGCTGCTTTCCCCTCAGTCACAGTCAGGGCAGGTCTGTGTGTGTGTGATCTTCAGGCTGCTTTCCCCTCTGTCACAGTCAGGGCAGGTCTGTGTGTGTGTGATCTTCAGGCTGCTTTCCCCTCAGTCATGGCAGGTCTGTGTGTGTGTGATCTTCAGGCTGCTTTCCCCTCAGTCATGGCAGGTCTGCGTGTGTGATCTTCAGGCTGCTTTCCCCTCAGTCATGGCAGGTCTGTGTGTGTGATCTTCAGGCTGCTTTCCCCTCAGTCATGGCAGGTCTGCGTGTGTGATCTTCAGGCTGCTTTCCCCTCAGTGCGTCTCGCCACAGTCCAGCACCATCTGTAACCACAGTTTCCTGAGTTACATCTGTTTCTCTATAAGACAAGCTTCGCTTCTGCAGGGTTTGTTTTTTTTTCATTGGAACTCTCTTGTTGCCCAGCCCCAGGGGAAAAATCAATATACACAGGTCAAAGGCATAGCCTTTACTGAAGAATGTCTCAAATGCTTTCATTTAAATATTTCATCTGGAGTTTTGTGAAGTCTTTGATAAATCATTTTCACCATGATGATGATATTCTAACTGGCTACCTGCACTTGTTTCACCAATTACAATGTTGCTATTACATAATTATCAACAGGCTGCTACTTTACACTTATTAGCAATCTTTCAATAGCTAGAGTCTAAAACCACAAAAACAAAATCGACAAGGCAGCAAAGTTAATCTAACAACCACACACAAAAACCAGACAGAAAACAAAGTGCGCGCGCACACACATATACGC
>CM060322.1:453334-468384 GCA_030674155.1 Stramonita haemastoma
GCCAGAAAACAAGTGCTGTGTATGTGTGTGCTCTGCTGCTGTCCAGTACAGCACCAGAGCGGAAGCCGTGTTCCGTACGATATAACTTCAGAGCGAGTTTTCATGTAACTTCAGAACAAGTCACTTTGCCATTTTAACGATCAACTGATTTTTCGAAGATGCGAGAAATTTTACTGTTCCATGATTTTCCAAGAAATCAGCGCTTCTATAAATGAAGAGCCATGGTTTGCTATGTTCCGACCGCATTCCAATTTTCGACACCACTTGCGAATGAAAGTTCAACTTTCACTAGCGAGTAGCCTGATGCGAGAGACACGTAGCGCAGGTTTCAAACCTTACTCGGCAAAACGAACAGCCAATTTTGCTGCTTATGCATCTATATCCGCAACTGTACCTCTTTTAGCCCCATCTTGGCCTGTTAGCGTCATTTTGCATTCACTCCGCGTCTTTCTTTGCTTATAAGTGTATCAGTTTGGTCTGTTTCTCCGCGAAAGTTTACACTTTCCGCCATTTTGTTTTGAAGATACTGTTGTGCGCATGCGTCGTCAGGGGAGATAAGTAACTGAACGATAGTCGATAGGGCTTAGCAGACGACGTAACGCGAGATAAACGGCATCGCTGAACGATAGAAGACGACGTTTTCGATTTCCGGATTTTTCGTTGACAAAAATCGGATTTTGATTAATAAAATCGTATTTCCGTATTTTCCAACTTTTTCCGGAACAAATACGGAAAAATACGGAAGGTGCACAGGTCTGCACATGACTGCTTATTCTACTATCCTCGAAATAAGCGAATTAAAAAAAGATATAGAATATAAAAAATATTTTAAAGAGCGAAAAAAAAATTTAAACCAAAACTAAAAAAAATTTTTTTTTCTTAAGATTAAAAAAACCCAACAGCAAAAAAAAGCCACACTACTGCTGCAACAACTATCAATTTTCTAAAGCCTTTTAAAATAAGAAGACAATCCTACTATGCACTCTATTCATGAAAAAAAAAGAAAAAAGTTGAAAATCAAATCTTTTGTCTGCACAACTGGAAACCATCATGTGTTGTCGCAGTTTTCTAACAAGGAAGAAAAGAACTTAAGTAAAATAGAAAAACAACAGCTTTGCTTTACTAACGGTAAAACCAAGCGTGGAACTGGTGCTGTGATGTAGTTGACGGAGAGGGTTCAAATCTTTGCCGACCCTGTGATGAACTTTGCCCTTCACACTGGTACTGATGTCACTGAGGTGGATTGGCAGGTGACGCTCCTACCTGGAAAACAAAAAATGCCCGTTTGATTCAAACATTTTTTGCGGCTAAAGGCACTTTTACTTGCACTAAAACCTGTTCCGCTTTTCAGAAGACTAGCCATTGTGTGCCGGTGGGAACAGATGATAAAAAAATCCCAAAGCTCCATACACATGGGGATTGGATGTATAAAAGCACACGACTGCTTATTCTATGATCCTCAAAATAAGCGAATTAAAAAAAGAAATAGAATATAAAAAATCTTTTAAAGATTAAAATCTTTATTTAAAATAACAAAAAAAAACCCACAACTGCTGCAACAACAACCATTTTTCTAAAGCCATTTAAGATAAGAAAATAAGAACTACTCTGCACTCTACTCAGGAAAAAAGACAAAGTTGAAAATCAAATGTTTAGTCTGCACAACTAGAAACCATGGTGTGTTGTCACTGTTTTCTAACAAGGAAGAAAACTGCCAAAGTAAAATGGAAAAAACAGTTGTACTAACGGTAAAACTGAGCGTGGAACTGGTGCTGTGATGTAGCTGAAGGAAAGGATTAAAATCTTTGCAGCCCTCTGATGAACTTTGCCCTTCACACTGGTACTGATGTCACTGAGGTGGATTGGCAGGTGACGCTCCTACCTGGAAAACAAAAAATCCCCATTTGACCCCCGTTTGGTTTGAACGTTTTTGCTGCTAAAGGTTCTTTTAAGGTGGACCACTGCGTCACTTTTAGCCAATTGTTGTTTCTCAGAAACTACTGAAGATATCTGCATGAAATTTGGTACACATACTAAGTGCATTAATAAAGCTATCTGTGCAAAGTTTGAAGTATGTAAGTCCAACAGATATGATAATGTGATAATTTTTCCAAAAAAATACTGGTCAGTGTTTGGCCCACCTGCTGCTTTCAAAATATGCAATACATAATAAAGTTTATCATTTTTCCTGTTTGATTTTACATCACTGTGTGCAATGATCACAAAAAAATATAGTTTAGTTCATAAAATATATTTTTTTCTTTTTTCAAAAATGCCCAAAAAATTTTGCTTCAGTTTTTAAATTTTTATCTCATGGTATTGAAAAACTATAATAGCTACAGTGTTCAAACTGTCTCATTGCACTCAGCACACATTTCTACACCAGCATACCAAATTTCATTGGATTGTTTTCATTAGGTTCGAAGTTACAGGTGGGCTAAATAACAGATGCGGCCGAAAAACGACGTTTTGAGAAAAATGCCCGTAAAGATTTAGTTAACAATTTAATCAATGAAAATCATGTTTAAACATTACCAAAAAATTATGCATGGTAAAATAACAATAGGCCAACACTACTGAGTGATTAGAAACAGCTTTTCTCATAGAATAAATTTTTCATGAGGCTCCTGGGGCATACACCCCCCCTTTGCTTGCCTGGCTATGTTCGTGTTCGGCATGCATTACACTTTCTTTTTTTTTTTCCTCCTCTCTTTGGCCCTATCAGATGATTTTCTAGTGGCTGTTTTCACTCTGAGAATGTCTGATTTATCTACAAACACTTCTGCATTGCTCACTGCCACAAAATCCAGTCCAGCAAGCACAATATTGCTGGAAAAGTATCTCGCCTCCAGACTGCAGGCTGACTGTCTTCTTCATCTCAGCTTTGAATACATTGTTGATAATGTGATAACTAAGATGTGTGAGGATGCAAAACAGAATACAAAACAACTGTGTGATTGTGAAAAATACAGGAAAAGGTATTTAAAAAACAAACAAAAAGGGGGGGGGGGGCGCAGAGAAGAAAAAATATGGGTGAAGGTTTTTCTTTTCTAACACCATTCACTGTGTCAAACTCAGTAAAAACAATTCTTTTGTGAATTATCATTAAACTTAAAACTGCCTTTGAAAGCACAAACAACTGAATAAAAATAAAAACTGAGAATTGGGAAAAAAAGTGTATACTGAATAGCCCTTGTCAAAGAGTAGACTGCAAACCAGAAATTCAGGCACTACTGTATTCCTGCTAAGTTCCAACAACACATAATTTATTGGGAAAAAAGTGCCCTGCTATGTTCCCAAAACAGTAATAAATCGATGGAAAATGTAGCTATTTCAATTTGTCTACCTTAGCTTGCAGTATGTAATTTCACTTAGTGCACCTTTATGTTGTCACCCAACTTTCCAAGGGTGACACATCACTGATGATGTTCTGTCGTTTGAGAAGTTGCGGGCCCGCGGATCGGTTTATTTTTCTTGCGCATCGAGTCTTTATCAAAACTAGTGTCGCTGTCAGCCACTGATACACGTTTTTTCAGAGAAAAACTTCAATTTTCGCATCAATGAAGTAAGCGAGTGGTTATCAGCAACATTGCGAGTTGATGTGCATGGCACAGCAAAACTAGGTCACCACTCCAGCCAGCGATCGTCAGTCTATTTTCCGTTTTTCATTCTTTCTGCCAAAGGCATTGATAGTCCAACACTTGTTTTCGGCATATTTTGGCATTTTTGAGACTTTCAGTAAAAAACTTTGGCTGAAAACCGGTCGAATACGTGCATCGAACAGACTCGAGATGTAAACATCCGCCATCTTGGATAAAAGTCACATGACTCTTAGAACCAATCAGCTATTTTTTTACGGCCACAAGACAATCAGAGACTTCGACTCAACTGTATGCCTGTAGAAAATGCCTCTCGGGTTCCTTCGGATTTGCTCTTCGTGTGTTTCCGTGAGTGAAATTATCCATTGAGAGGTGATGTCAGAAAGTAGGTCAGTGAATGACCTTCACATTGGTACCAAAGAAGGGGGGGTAGGGAAACTGGTCGGCAAGCGCGACGATCTCCAAACTGATGCAAACTTTGCGTTTTTGGGCCACAATTGCTCTAAATTCACCCACCCCTACCTCAGAAAATGATTTTATTTGCAATGAAATCGGTCAAAACAAACAAAATGAGTGATAGAAATGCAAAGTTGACACATTACTTGACCAAATGCAACCATAATCCCAAAAGTCATTTTTAATTTTTTTTGGTGAAAACCTATGCCGCGGTCCCCCTTAAGCGCGCTAAAACCTGTTCTGCTTTTCAGAAGAGTAGCCACTGTGTGGCGGTGGGAAAAGATGATAAAAAATTTCCAAAACTCCATACACATAGGGACTGGATGTATAAAAGCACATGAGTGCATATTTTACTATTTTCAAGATAAACGTATCAAAAAAAGAAATAGAATATAAAAAATATCTTAAAGGTAAACAACAAAGATTTGAATAATTTTTTTTTTTTAAACAACAAAATAAAACACACTACTGCTGCAACACTTTTCTAAAGCCATTTAAAATAAGAAAATAAGACTACTCTGCACTCTACTCATCAATAAAGAGAAAGTTGAAAATTAAATCTTTTGTCTGCACAACTAGAAACCATCATGTGTTGTTGCTGTTTTCTAACAAGGAAGAAAAGAACGAAAGTAAAATAGAAAAACAACAGCTTTGCTTTACTAACGCTAAAACCGAGCGTGGAACTGGTGCTGTGATGTAGTTGAAGGAAAGGGTTCAAATCTTTGCCGCCCTCTGATGAACTTTGCCCTTCACAGTGGTACTGATGTCACTGAGGTGGATTGGCAGGTGACGCTCCTACCTGGAAAACAAAAAATGACAGTTTGATCCCCGTTTGATTCAAACATTTTGCGGCTAAAGGATGTTTACCTTGCGAAAACCTGTTCCACTTTTCAGAAGAGTAGCCATTGTGTGCCGATGGGAACAGATGATAAAAAATTTCCAAAACTCCATACACATGGGGACTGGATGTATAAAAGCACATGATTGCTGATTCTACTATCCTCGAAATAAACAAATTAGAAAAAGAAATAAAATATAAAAAATATTTTAAAGATAGAAAAAATGTTTAAATTACAATTTTTTAAAAAACCTACACGACTGCTACAACAAGAACCACTTTTCTAAAGCCGTTTAAAATAAGAATATAATCCTACTCTGCACACTATTCATGAAAAAAAGAAAAAAGTTGAAAATCAAATGTTAAACCTGCACAACTGGAAAGCATCATGTGTTGTCGCTGTTTTCGAACAAGGAAGAAAAGAACCAAAGTAAAATAGAAAAACAACAGCTTTGCTTTACTAACGCTAAAACCGAGCGTGGAACTGGTGCTGTGATGTAGTTGAAGGAAAGGGTTCAAATCTTTGTCGCCCTCTGATGAACTTTGCCCTTCACACTGGTACTGATGTCACTGAGGAGGATTGGCAGGTGACGCTCCTACCTGGAAAACAAAAAGTGCCTGTTTCATCCCCATTTGATTCAAACTTTTTTGCGGCTAAAGGCTCTTTTACTTGCGCTAAAACCCGTTCCGCCTTTCAGAAGAGTAGCCATTGTGTGCCGGTGGGAACAGATGATAAAAAATTTCAAAAACTCCATACAAATGGGGATTGGATATATAAAAGCTCACGACTGCTTATTCTACTATCCTCAAAATAAGCGAATTAAAAAAAGAAATAGATAAAAAATCTTTTAAAGATGTAAAAATTTTTTTTATTTAAAACAACAAAAAAAACACTCTACTGCTGCAACAACTTCCACTTTTCTAAAGCCATTTAAAATAAGAAAATAAGACTACTCTGCACTCTACTCATGAATAAAGAAGAAGTTGAAAATCAAATCTTCTGTCTGCACAACAAGAAACCATCATGTGTTGTCACTGTTTTCTAACAAGGAAGAAAACTGCCAAAGTAAAGAGAAAAACAACAGTTGTACTAACGGTAAAACCGAGCGTGGAACTGGTGCTGTGATGTAGTTGAAGGAAAGGGTTCAAATCTTTGCCCCCCTCTGATGAACTTTGCCCTTCACACTGGTACTGATGTCACTGAGGTGGATTGGCAGGTGATACTCCTACCTGGAAAACAAAAAATCCCCATTTGACCCCCGTTTGGTTTGAACGTTTTTGCTGCTAAAGGTTCTTTTAAGTGCGCTAAAACCTGTTCCGCTTTTCACAAGAGTAGCTATTGTGTGCCGGTGGGAACAGATGATAAAAAATTTCCCAAACTCCATACACATGGAGACTGGATGTATAAAAGCACATGAGTGCATATTTTACTATTTTCAAGATAGGCGTATTAAAAAAAGAAATAGAATATAAAAAAATATCTTAAAGGTAAACAACAAATTTTTGATTAAACTTTTTTTTTAAAAACAACAAAATAAAACACACTACTGTCGCAACAACTACCACTTTTCTCAAGCCATTTAAAATAAGAAAATAAGACTACTCTGCACTCTACTCATCAAAAAAGAGAAAGTTGAAAATAAAATATTTTGTCTGCACAACTAGAAACCATCATGTGTTGTCACTGTTTTCTAACAAGAAAGAAAACTGCCAAAGTAAAATAGAAAAACAACAGCTTTGCTTTACTAACGCTAAAACCGAGCGTGGAACTGGTGCTGTGATGTAGTTGAAGGAAAGGGTTCAAATCTTTGCCGCCCTCTGATGAACTTTGCCCTTCACACTGGTACTGATGTCACGGAGGTGGATTGGCAGCTGATGCTCCTACCTGGAAAACAAAAAATACCCGTTTGATCCCGTTTGATTCAAACATTCTTTACCGCTAAAGGCTCTTTTACCTCGCTAAAACGCATTCCGCCTTTCAGAAGAGTAGCCATTGTGTGCCAGTGAGAACAGATGATAAAAAATTTCCAAAACTCCATACACATGGGGACTGGATGTATAAAAGCACGTAACTGCTTATTCTACTATCCTCAAAATAAACGAATTAAAAAAAGAAATAGAATATAAAAAATATTTTCAAGATTAAATTTTTTTTTTTAATGAACATTTAAAAAAAAAAAACAATAAAAAAACACGCTACTGCTGCAACAACTTCCACTTTTCTAAAGCCATTTAACATAAGAAAATAACACTACTCTGCACTCTACTGATGAAAAAAGAGAAAGTTGAAAATCAAATCTTCGGTCTGCACAACTAGAAACCATCATGTGTTGTCGCTGTTTTCTAACAAGGAAGAAAAAAGCCAAAGTAAAATAGAAAAACAACAGCTTTGCTTTACTAACGCTAAAACCGAGCGTGGAACTGGTGCTGTGATGTAGCTGAAGGAAAGGGTTCAAATCTTTGTCGCCCTCTGATGAACTTTGCCCTTCACACTGGTACTGATGTCACTGAGGTGGATTGGCAGGTGACGCTCCTACCTGGAAAACAAAAAATGACAGTTTGATCCCCGTTTGATTCAAACATTTTTGCAGCTAAAGGATCTTTAACTTGCGAAAACCTGTTCCACTTTTCAGAAGAGTAGCCATTATGTGCCGGTGGGAACAGAAGATAAAAATTTTCCAAAACTCCATACACATGGGGACTAAATGTATAAAAGCACAGGATTGCTTATTCTACTATCCTCGAAATAAACAAATTAGAAAAAGAAACAAAATATAAAAAATATTTTTAAGATAGAAAAAATGTTTAAATTACAATTTTTAAAAAAACCCACACGACTGCTGCAACAAGAACCACTTTTCTAAAGCCTTTTAAAATAAGAATATAATCCTACTCTGCACACTTTTCATGAAAAAAAGAAAAAAGTTGAAAATCAAATCTTTTGTTTACACAACTGGAAACCATTGTGTATTGTCATTGTTTACTAACAAGAAGAAAACTGCCAAAGTAAATAGAAAAACAACAGCTTTGCTTTACTAACGCTAAAACCGAGCGGGGAACTGGTGCTGTGATGTAGTTGAAGGAAAGGGTTCAAATCTTTGCCGCCCTCTGATGAACTTTGCCCTTCACACTGGTGCTGATGTCACTGAGGAGGATTGGCAGGTGACGCTCCTACCTGGAAAACAAAAAATGAACGTTTGATCCCCATTTGGTTTGAATGTTTTTGCTGCTGAAGGCTCTTTTACGTGCGCTAAAACCTGTTCCGCTTTTCAAAAGAGTCGCCATTGTGTGCCGGTGGGAACAGATGATAACAAATTTCCAAAACTCCATACTCATGGGGACTGGATGTATAAAAGCACACAACTGCTTATTCTACTATGCTCAAAATAAGCGAATTAAAAAAAGAAATAGAATATAAAAAATCTTTTCAAGATAGAAAAAAAAAAATTAATTAAAATAACAAAAAACACACTACTGCTGCAACAATTACCACTTTTCTAAAGCCATTTAAATTAAGGAAATAAGAACTACTCTGCACACTACTCATGAAAAGAGAGAAAGTTGAAAATCAAATCTTTAGTCTGCACAACTAGAAACTATCACGTGTTGTCGCTGTTTTCTAACAAGGAAGAAAACTGCCAAAGTAAAATAGAAAAACAAAGCTTTGCTTTACTAACGCTAAAACCGAGCGTGGAACTGGTGCTGTGATGTAGTTGAAGGAAAGGGTTCAAATCTTTGCTGACCTGTCAGGAACTTTGCCCTTCACTCTGGTGCTGATGTCACCGAGGTGGATTGGTAGGTGACGCTCCTACCTGAAAAACAAAAAATGCCCGTTTGATTCCCGTTTGAGTTCACAATTTTTTGCTGCTAAAGGCTCTTTTACTTGTGCTAAAACCTGTTCCGCTTTTCAGAAGAGTAGCTATTGTGTGCCGTTGGAAACAGATGATAAGAAATTCCAAAACTCCATACACATGAGGACTGAATGTATAAAAGCACATGATTGCTGATTCTACTATCCTTGATGTAAGTGAATTAAAAAAAGAAATAGAATATAAAAAATCTGTTTAAGATAGAAATTTTTTTAAAAATTCAAATAAAAAAAACAACAAAAAAACACACGACTCCTGCAACACCTACCACTTTTCTAAAGCCATTTAAAAAAAGAAAATAAGACTACTCTGCAGTCTACTCATGAAAAAAGAGATAGTTGAAAATAAAATATTTTGTCTACAAAACTGAACATCATCGTGTGTTGTCACTGTTTCCAAACTCAAAAGAAAACTGCCAAAGTAAAAGAGAAAAACAACAGCTTTGCTTTACTAACGCTAAAACCGAGCGTGGGACTGGTGCTGTGATGTAGTTGAAGGAAAGGGTTCAAATCTTTGCCGCCCTCTGATGAACTTTGCCCTTCACACTGGTACTGATGTCACTGAGGTGGATTGGCAGGTGACACTCCAACCTGGAAAACAAAAAATGAACGTTTGATCCCCATTTGGTTTGAACGTTTTTGCTGCTGAAGGCTCTTTTACGTGCGCTAAAACCTGTTCCGCTTTTCAGAAGAGTCGCCATTGTGTGCCAGTGGGAACAGATAACAAATTTCCAAAACTCCATACTCGTGGGGACTAGATGTATAAAAGCACATGATTGCTTATTCTACTATCCTTGAAATAAGCGAATTAAAAAAAGAAATAGAATATAACAAATATCTTAAAGATAAACAACAAATTTTTATTAATTCAAAAAGAAAAAAAAAACCAAAAAAAACGCACTACTGCTGCAACAACTATGACTTTTCTAAAGCCCTTTGTAATAAGAAAATAAGACTACTCTACACTCTACTCATCAAAAAAGAGAAAGTTGAAAATTAAATCTTTTGTCTGCACAACTAGAAACTATCATGTGTTGTTGCTGTTTTCTAGCAAGGAAGAAAAGAACCAAATTAAAATAGAAAAACAACAGCTTTGCTTTACTAACAGTAAAACCGAGCGTGGAACTGGTGCTGTGATGTAGTTGAAGGAGAGGGTTCAAATCTTTGCCGCCCTGTGATGAAATTTGCCCTTTACACTGGTACTGATGTCACTGAGGTGGATTGGCAGGTGACGCTCCTACCTGGAAAACAAAAAATGCCAGTTTGATTCAAACATTTTTGCAGCAAAAGGATCTTTAACTTGCGAAAACCTGTTCCGCTTTTCTGAAGAGTAGCCATTGTGTGCCAGTGGGAACAGATGATAACAAATTTCCAAAACTCCATACACATGGGGACTGGATGTATAAAAGCACATGACTGCTTATTCTACTATCCTCGAAATAAACAAATTAAAAAAAGAAATAGAATGTAAAAAATATTTTAAAGATAGAACATTTTTTTATATTAAAAAAAAAAAAAACAAAAAAAAAACCAGGACTGCTGCAACACCTACCACTTTTGTAAAGCCATTTGAAATACGAAGATCATCCTACTCTGAACTCTGTTCATTAAAAAAAGAAAAAGTTGAAAATCAAATCTTTTGTCTGCACAACTGGAAACCATCAAGTGTTGTTGCTGTTTTCTAACAAGGAAGAAAAGAACCAAAGTAAAATAGAAAAACAACAGCTTTGCTTTACTAACGCTAAAACCAAGCGTGGAACTGGTGCTGTGATGTAGTTGAAGGAAAGGGTTCAAATCTTTGCAGCCCTGTGATGAACTTTGCCCTTCACACTGGTACTGATGTCACTGAGGTGGGTGGGCAGGTGACGCTCCTACCTGGAAAACAAAAAATGCCTGTTTGATCCAAACGTTTTTTGTGGCTAAAGGTTCTTTTCCTTGCGCTAAAACCCATTCCGCTTTTCAGAAGAGTAGCTATTGTGTGCCGGTGGGAACAGATGATAACAAATTTCCAAAACTCCATACACATGGGGACTAGATGTATAAAAGCACATGATTACTTATTCTACTATCCTCGGAATAAACAAATTAAAAAAAAAAATACAATATAAAAAATATTTTCAAGATAGAACAAATCTTAAAAGTGAAATAAAAAAAATAAATAAATAAAAAACCACACTACTGCTGCAACAACTTCCACTTTTCTAAAGCCATTTAAAATAAGAAAATAAGACTACTTTGCGCTCTACTCATGGAAAAAGACAAAGGTGAAAATCAAATCTTTAGTCTGCACAACTAGAAACCATCGTGTGTTGTAACAGTTTTCTAGCAAGGAAGAAAAGAACCAAAGTAAAATAGAAAAACAACAGCTTTGCTTTACTAACGCTAAAAACCGAACGTGGAACTGGTGCTGTGATGTAGCTGAAGGAAAGGGTTCAAATCTTTGCCGCCCCATGATGAACTTTGCCCTTCACACTGGTACTGATGTCACTGAGGTGGGTGGGCAGGTGACGCTCCTACCTGGAAAACAAAAAATACCCGTTTGATCCCCCGTTTGATTCAAACATTTTTTTGCAGCTAAAGGTGCTTTTACTTGTGCTAAAACCTGTTCCGCTTTTCAGGAGTAGCCATTGTGTGCCTGTGGGAACAGATGGAAAAAAAATTCCAAAACTCCATACACATGGGGACTGGATGTATAAAAGCACATGATTTCTTATTCTACTATCCTCGAAATAAGCAAACTAAAAAAAGAAATAAAATATAAAAAAAAATCTTAAAAATAACTTTTTTTTTTTTTTTTTTTTTAAAAACAACAACAAAAAAAAACACTACTGCTGCAAGAACTACCACTTTTCTTAAGCCATTTATAATAAGAAAATAAGACTAGTCTGTACTCTACTTATGAAAAAAGAAAAAAGTTGAAAATCAAATCTTTTGTCTGCACAACTGGAAACAATCATGTGTTGTCGCTGTTTTCTAACATGGAAGAAAAAAGCCAAAGTAAAATAGAAAAACAACAGCTTTGCTTTACTAACGGTAAAACCGAGCGTGGAACTGGTGCTGTGATGTAGCTGAAGGAAAGGGTTCAAATCTTTGCCGCCCTCTGATGAACTTTGCCCTTTACACTGGTACTGATGTCACTGAGGTGGATTGGCAGGTGACGCTCCTACCTGGAAAACAAAAAAAAAGTTTGATTCAAACATTTTTGCGGCAAAAGGATCTTTAACTTGCGAAAACCCGTTCTGCTTTTCAGAAGAGTAGCCATTGTGTGCCAGTGGGAACAGATGATAAAAAGATTTCCAAAAGTCCATACACATGGGGACTAGATGTATAAAAGCACATGATTGCTTATTATACTATCCTCGAAATAAGCGAATTAAAAAAAGAAATAGAATGCAAAAAATATTTTAAGATAGAAAAAATTCTTTTAATTAAAATTATTTTTTAAAAAAACACGACTGCTGCAACACCTACCACTTTTGTTGTCGCTGTTTTCTGACAAGAAGAAAAAAGCCAAAGTAAAATAGAAAAACAACAGCTTTGCTTTACTAACGGTAAAACTGAGCGTGGAACTGGTGCTGTGATGTAGCTGAAGGAAAGGGTTCAAATCTTTGCCGCCCTGTGATGAACTTTGCCCTTCACACTGGTACTGATGTCACTGAGGTGGATTGGCAGGTGACGCTCCTACCTGGAAAACAGAAAATGACAGTTTGATCCCCGTTTGATTCAAACATTTTTTGCAGCTAAAGGCTCTTTTACTTGCGCTAAAACCTGTTCCGCTTTTCAGAAGAGTAGCCATTGTGTGCCGGTGGGAATAGATGATAAAAAAAATCCCAAAGCTCCATACATATGGGGACTGGTTGTATAAAAGCACATGACTGCTTATTCTACTATCCTCGAAATAAGCGATTTAAAAAAAAGAAATAGAATGTAAAAAATATCTTAAAGATAAACAACAAGATTTTGATTACTTTTTTTTAAAAACAACAACAAAAAAAACACACTACTGCTGCAAGAACTATCACTTTTCTTAAGCCATTTATAATAAGAAAATAAGACTAGTCTGCACTCTACTCATGAAAAAAGAAAAAAGTTGAAAATCAAATCTTTTGTCTGCACAACTGGAAACAATCATGTGTTGTCGCTGTTTTCTAACATGGAAGAAAAAAGCCAAAGTAAAATAGAAAAACAACAGCTTTGCTTTACTAACGGTAAAACCGAGCGTGGAACTGGTGCTGTGATGTAGCTGAAGGAAAGGGTTCAAATCTTTGCCGCCCTCTGAGGAACTTTGCCCTTCACACTGGTACTGATGTCACTGAGGTGGATTGGCAGGTGACGCTCCTACCAGGAAAACAAAAAATGCCCGTTTAACTCAAACATTTTTTATCCTCGAAATAAGCGAATTAAAAAAAAGGAAATAGAATATAAAAAATATCATAAGGATAAACAAAAAATTTTTTTATTATTTTTTTAAAACAAAAAAACCACACTACACTTGCAACAACTACCACTTTTGTAAAGCCATTTAAAATAAGAAAATAAGACTACTATGCACTCTACTCATGAAAAGAGAGAAAGCTGAAAATCAAATCTTCTGTCTGCACAACTAGAAACCATCACGTGTTGTCACTGTTTTCTAACAAGGAAGAAAACTGCCAAAGTAAAATAGAAAAACAACAGCTTTGCTTTACTAACGGTAAAACCGAGCGTGGAACTGGTGCTGTGATGTAGTTGAAGGAAAGGGTTCAAATCTTTGCCGACCCTGTGATGAACTTTGCCCTTCACACTGGTACTGATGTCACCGAGGTGGATTGGCAGGTGACGCTCCTACCTGGAAAACAAACAACGCCAGTTTCATCCCCGTTTGATTCAAACATTTTTGCTGCTAAAGGCTCTTTTACGTGTGTTAAAAACCTGTTCCACTTTTCAGAAGAGTAGCCATTGACTGCCGGTGGGAACAGATGATAAAAAAAATCCCAAAGCTCCATACACATGGGACTGGATGTATAAAAGCACATGACTGCTTATTCTACTATCCTCGAAATAAGCGAATTAAAAAAAGATATAGAATATAAAAAATCTTTTAAAAATAGAAAAAAAAAAGTTAATTTAAAAAAAAAAAAAACCATGACCGCTGCAACACCTACCACTTTTGTAAAGCCAATTAAAATAAGAAAACAAGACTACTCTGAACTCTACTCATGAAAAAAAAGAAAAAAGTTGAAAATCAAATCTTTTCTTTGCACAACTAGAAACCATCGTGTGTTGTCGCAGTTTTCTAACAAGGAAGAAAAGAACCAAAGTAAAATAGAAAAACAACAGCTTTGCTTTACTAACGCTAAAACCAAGCGTGGAACTGGTGCTGTGATGTAGTTGAAGGAAAGGGTTCAAATCTTTGCCGCCCTCTGATGAACTTTGCCCTTCACACTGGTACTGATGTCACTGAGGTGGATTGGCAGGTGATGCTCCTACCTGGAAAACAAAAAATGCCCGTTTGATTCAGACATTTTTTGCGGCTAAAGGCTCTTTTACTTGCACTAAAACCCATTCCGCTTTTCAGAAGAGTAACCATTGTGTGGTCATGGGAACAGATGATAAAAAAATCCAAAGCTCCATACACATGGGGACTGGATGTATAAAAGCACATGACTGCTTAATCTACTATCATCAAAATAAGCGAATTAAGAAAAGAAATAGAATATAAAAAATCTTTTAAAGATAGAAAATTTTAAAAAATTAAAATAACAAAAAAAACCACGACCACTGCAACACCTACCACTTTTCTAAAGCCATTTAAAATAAGAAAATAACACTACTCTGCACTCTACTCATGAAAAAACAGGAAAAAAGTTGAAAATGAAATCTTTTATCTGCACAACTGGAAACCATCGTGTGTCGTTGCATTTTTCTAACAAGGAAGAAAAGAACCAAAGTAAAATAGAAAAACAACAGCTTTGCTTTACTAACGGTAAAACCAAGCGTGGAACTGGTGCTGTGATGTAGTTGAAGGAAAGGGTTCAAATCTTTGCTGCCCTGTGATGAACTTTGCCTTTCACACTGGTACTGATGTCACTGAGGTGGATTGGCAGGTGATGCTCCTACCTGGAAAACAAAAAATGCCCGTTTGATTCAAACATTTTTTGCGGCTAAAGGATCTTTTACTTGCACTAAAACCCATTCCGCTTTTCAGAAGAGTAGCCATTGTGTGCCGGTGGGAACAGATGATAAAAAAATTTCCAACACTCCATACACATGAGGACTAGATGTATAAAAGCACATGATTGCTTATTCT
>CM060322.1:468484-496287 GCA_030674155.1 Stramonita haemastoma
GGGGGTAAACACTCATTTCATGCAAAGTGGTGGTGTTCTATGACAAAAATGCAACGATCGCTTGATTTCGTGTGATGCAAAGTACTGTGCAATATTGAAATGACTTATTTTGATAAGAGTTATTTTGAAGCCTTGTTGTGTCAAAATAAAGTAAAACAATGTATGATGTCGAAATTGCTAAAGTAGCGAAGAAGTGCATTGAATTGCATCAGGCAAAACTTGGCACCACTTGTTCAAATCCCTTTGAGTCATACTCATAGGGATTTTTCAGACCCCGGCTGGCTCCTACCCAGAGTGAGTGTGTGTGGGCTTATTGGGAAGACTGACCACACTGTTTGAGCTTCCTCCCTTTACAGATGCGAATTTGAGTGTTGCTCTAATTACCTGACCAACACTGCAGGTACCTGTATCCATCGGGTCTGGTTGTTGCTGGGATATATTATGATAGTAAGCGTAGAGTACAACCCTGTCAAGTAGTCTCAAAGCAGATGACTTCCACAGCAGCATCATTACATCATTTCTCATTACCATTGATCATCATGCAATAATAAAATTTGCCTCTGATTTGATGGCCCAGTTGCTCTGGCCTCACAGTGGACGTCAGATTTGGTTTCCTCATGAATACCTTTTGTGCCTCAGATGAGATTGTGTCAAAGCCTTTGGGGTTGGAAGTTCGTGGGGAGAGGTAATTGGACCGACATTGTGGTGATCGCCTTGTCAGGTGGGTGACTCACTCAGTCTGGCTCCACGACTGAGCTTTTTTAAAATTTTATTTTTTTATATTAAAATTTTTTATTATTTTTTTTTTTGCTCCGCGACTGAGCTAATATTGTCGTTAGTAGGGGGCTTAGTAGGTGGTGTCCTGTATATGTTAGCTCAGAACAGGCACCACTGAACACACCAAAGTCACCCAGCAGCATTGCAGGGCCTGTCTGGCTGGTGGCCCCACTGCAGCCTAATACTGATGGGCTCCTGTGGACTCCGGAGGGGGGAGGGGAGAATGAGACCTAATGATTCTGGGTATGGCTGTGGTGGGGAGATTAAAAGCAAGCAGTGTGGGAACAGCAAGACAATGACGTCACAGAAGACGAGGCAGCAAACCCCCCCAAAAATAACCCCTAACCAAACAATCCCCCATAGGAAAAGTACAAAGATTCCCTATTCAGTATTTCTGAGACTACGCATTTTACTCTTATCACATCACAGTTGATGACAGGAAAAACATCTGAAAATCTGATCTCATAAAAATACAAAAAAAACCCTCAAAAACACCCCCCCCCCCCCCCCCCCCCCCCCCCCCCCCCCCCCCCCCCAAAAAAACCCCTTAGCACAGCTCAATTCAGTCGGATGATAAATTTTTCCAAAGTTTTCCAAAAATATTCCACAACCCTTACCTCACCGTTTCTGTCATTGTTTAATTCAACCAAATTCAGAACCGAATTCAGCCTTTAAAACTCCTCCTAGCTGTCATAATCGTTAAAAAAAAACCCTTGCAATAATCTTTGTTTGTCAAATTAATTATTTCACTTTTGTGTGTGTTTTCTTCTTCTTCTTCTTCTTCTTCTTCTTCTTCTTCTTCTTCTTCTTCTTCTTCTTCTTCTTCTTCTTCTTTTCTAAATCAAGGACAATGGGATAAGCACTCTTGTGCTTTTTTACATCCAGTCCCCTGTTGTATGCAGTTTTATAAGGTCATCTGTTCTCAGTAGACTGATGTGTCAGAATAATGATTTTGTTGTTGTCTGTTTCATAGGATCAGCACAGAGACACTGGGAAGGAGGAGCCCTGGACTGGGTGAGCAACAGAGAGCATGGAGGAATGGTGCATCAGAGGAGAAGAGAAAGGCAGGGAGAATGACAAGTAAGTTGGCACGAAAGATGTCAGAGTGTCTGGTAGCGCTGAATTTATGGCAGCGGTTCTCTGTGCTGCTGGCAGAATTAACATCCACCAGTGTTGTTTTGAAGCAGGCTGGGGTTTAACAACCCTTGATATTGGTATGTAATACTGAACTAAGTGTGTAAAGCTGTAAATCTCTGGAAAGCTTAGACTACAAGTACAGGCTTTTAAATGAGTGTAATTTTATAGCGGCATGTAGTGTTTATGATGCTGTAAAAAATAAATTAAAAAAATTGGGTGTGCACTACCAATCACTGTTGTGACATTGGAGCCCCAGATTGATTTTTACACAATTTGCAGTGTTGTTGCAGTTTAAAAAGGTCATGATTAGGTAAATACTCTCTTGACATTAGTTTTGAAAAAATAAAGAGCTTGTGTTGCTTTATCAGTCGTCAAATAATCGGAAAAGTCCAGTGAAACGATCAACACCAACGCGATCTTCATGGTTAGGTAAATACTCTCTCTTGACATTAGTTTTGAAAAAATAAGGAGCTTGTGTTGCTTTATCGGTCATCAAATACTTGTAAAAGTCCAGTGAAATGATCGATACCATCGCGATTGTCATGGCGGTGAACACTCACTTCGTGCGAAGTAGTGGCTTTCTATGATGGAACTACGATGATTGCTTGATTTTGTGTCATGCAAAAAACATGGTAGCATATCAGTTTGACTTAACAACAGTTATTTGAAGCCTTGTTGCACCAAAATAAAGTAAAACAATGTATGATGTCGAAATCGCCAAGTAGTGAAGAAGTGCATCCTGGCAAAACTAGCACCACTCGATTTGGTTGGATCGCGATCAATTTTTCCGAAGTTTTTCAAAAATATTCCACAACCCTTACCTCATCGTCTCTGTCATTGTTTAATTCAACCAAATCAGCCCCCTAAAACTCCTTTTCACCGTCAATATTTTTTTTTAAAAAAAATTAAATTTTTTAAAAAGCAAAACATTTCAAGAAATTCTGGCGCAAAACGCTTGGCCCCATTTTTGTTCAAGATGACTGTGACTGGTCTGGAAAAAAAAATTACCCTCTAAACCAATCAAAATCTTTGATGCTTGTGTGTTTAATGACCTTTAGCCCTTTGCCTTTGTGTCCCTACACTAGTCTTATCATTCATTGGGTGACCTTTTAAAGCAAAAGTGAGCCTTCATTTATGACCACCTACATCATCCTGGAATATTCTGGGTCCACTGTGTCTGTGAGAGGTCATCCTGGAATGTTGCAGGAACCAGGCTACTAAGTTAAAGGGTGTCTTTTTATTATTTTTTGTTTTTTTTGGTTTTACTGAACAGGTTCCTTATGGGCATGTGGGATACCTGTCAGTAAAATAAAAATAGCTAAGCATCTCCACAGTTCGGAAATTTTGTGCTAGGAATTCCCACTTTCCTATCTTCTCTGTTTTAGCATTCTGCCTTTTCTTCCTGCCACTTCCTCTTGTCTATTTTCTTCCTTCTTGGTTCGTTCTCCAGCCTTTTTTCTCAGAAAGACTTAAAGATAACCATTCTCTTGCATGCCAAAGTTGGATGTGCAAGGCCTGACTTGTCAGGCACATAATGGCAGCGTAACACATTTTCACTCATGAATATTTATGACAGACAGGAGTGGCTGCTGTCTGAGCAGTTGAACGATGAAGAAGAAGACTGAAAGGTTTTTTTTGTTAGCACAAATTCAAATCAATACTTTATTATCTCAAAGACCAAGAAATTCAGGCGGGTTACAAGACATACAGGAAAACAGTAAACATGTAAAAATATCACAGGTATATTGCACAACATGGGTTCTGAACATCCAGCACGCACCCATCACAATATAAAGAGCACACACAAAACAGCAATACCGCAGCCAGTCATAAAGTCATGTGCGCACCAGTATGCCCACTCATTAACACTCTCTGCACATGGCTTGCACCCATCAACCCACCACCCACCCATCCAGACACCTACACACTTTGGCAAACATTCCACATACACGGCACACATTTTAGGAAACATTACATAAACGAAATGTTATAACATATTGTATGATAAGACAAATATCAATTAAATTGGTACTTTATTCAAGTTAAGATATTGAACACAGTCTTTTTATATAGAATTTTTTAAAAAACCAACACCACACAGATCAGCAAACACACAACCACACATGCACACACACACACACACACACACATACACATGCATGACGCACGCCACTCGCATGTGCACATAAATTAAACAGTTATAAGATTATGATCAACAAATATCAATGAAATTAGTTTGTCCATCAAAATCGTGAACACAGTTTAAAATGATAAAAGGTAGCCTTTTCTATGATTCAAAATTTTCCATCCCTTTTCTGCCTGAGCTCTGAATCTCCCTTGCCTCCCCCCCCCCCCCCCTTCATCCACCACTTTCTCTCTCTCTCTCTCTCTCTCTCTCTCTCTCTCTCTCTCTCTCTCTCTCTCTCTCTCCCCTCTCTCTCTCTCTCTCTGCTCGTTCTCCTTCTCTCTGCTGTTGTCTGTCTCTGTTGTCTGTCTGTCTCTCCTCTCTCTCCTCTCTCTCTCTCTCTCTCCTCTCCCTCCCTCCTCCTCTCTCCTCCCCTCCTCCCTCTCTCTCTCTCTCTTCCCCTCTCCTCTCTCCCTCCTCCTCCCTCCTCCCCTCTCCCTCCTCCTCCCCCCTTCCTCCTCCTCCCTCTTCCTCTCTCTCGCTCCTCACTTGCTTGCATTGGTCAGTTCAGATTTATTGTCATGCACGTATTAAGCAGCAGAATTCAGTGGGAAAAAATCGGAAATTGCCGCTGGGACATTAATCTAATCACAGCAGAAAATGTGGGAATAAAACTATTTTTATATTGCAGAAGTTTAAACTTGGGTACTCTGTAGCGCTTTTGAGATGGGATGAGTTGGAATTATTTTGCTAGCTCATGAGTACTGTCAGTTAGAATCTGTCTGCTCTGTCTCAAAGGAATGCAACCCCCCATATCTGTCCCATCCTTTACAAGCACTGTGTTTTTCTTCTGTTGCTTTTCTTCTGTTGCATCTCTGGCCCATCCATCCTTGTGACTTCCTCCATCCCTGCTGTCATGTACTACTGCCTCATGTCTCTCAAATTCTTCTGGTCTGGGATCAGTGTTCTTTCTTTTCAGCATCAATGGAGAGGGGTGATGTGTTCTAGCTTCCAGTGTTGTCTAGTGGACAGTTTTAAGTGACAGTGAAAATTAGAAGCCAGGAGATTGAACTTGACTCTCTCTCTGTGACTGAACAGTTTTGAGTGATTAGCAGGTCTTGCTGTAGGATATTCCACTATCCTCAACACATTACCTTCACTGCTTTTACATGTTGTTGTCAGTCATGTTCTAATTTCTTGAAATATCCAAAGGCCCAAAAACTCCTGTGCTTGGTTTATATCTGAGGGGCCTGCCTGGTTCTCAGAGGCTGCTGAGGTACAGGGCTCTCCTAGGCTGCTTTCCGGCTTTGACTTCTTCAGCTTTAGTTGTTTTATATATACATGGGACTTAAGTTCCAAATGCATGAGTCAGTGATAATATATGATATATATATTTCCTTTTTAAAAATCATTTTATTTTAAAGATAATGGAACAAGCACTCATGTTTTTTTTTTTTTAAACATCAAGTCCCTGTGTGTATGCAGTTTTGTAAATTTTGTTATCCATTCTCAGTAGCACACAATGGCCTACTCTTCCAAAAAGTGGAACAGGTTTTAACATGTGCGCAAGATGTTCTACATGTATTCACACACAGGATCTTGGTTTATAGTCTCATCCGAAGGAGTATTAGGAGAGAATGGAGTTGGCCCTGATGTTAACTCCAGAAAGAAAATCCTTTTGAACAAGATTCAAAATCTGGTCAGCAATGAACGAGCGCAAGGGTATCACTCTAACCACCAGGCTGTCCTGTCCCCCAGTACCCCCAGTGTTTCAGGACTGTAGTGTAATTAAATGCAGGAAGGTTGATGTTTTGTGATGTGATGCATGTACCTGTAGTGCTCGTCATATATCCTGATTGATGATGTTTCATGTTTGTGATGTACACTGTTGTTCACTCTTTTATTATTTTTATTACTATATGTTGGTTGTTTTTGTTTTATTCTATTGCTACTGCTTCTTAATCTTTTTTTTTTTCATTCCTCTGCTAGAACTTGGTTTGTATATATGCGACCTTTTTTCTACCCACCACTAATGTAGCCGGATTCTGATTTGAGGATGGTGTTTTAACATGACACCTGTTTTTTTATTTTAATTTTATTATTTATTCTTTTATACCGAGGATAATAGAATAAGCACTCATGCTTTTTTACATCCAGTCCCCATGTGTATGCAGTTTTGTAAATCTGTTCCCACCGTCACACAATGGCCTACTCTTCCGAAAAGCGGAACAGGATTTAACATGTGCTCAAGATATTTTGCATACATCCGCACACAGGGCCTTAGTTTATACTAGTCTCATCAGAAAGACTTTTGGGGAGAGTGGAGTCAGCACTGATGTTAACTCCAGGGAAAAACCCCCTCAACGGGAATCAAGCTCAGGTCCTCAGATTGCGAGTGCAATGTTCTGACCACTAGTCTCTCCTGTCCCCTGTATGTACAGGCATTTTATAAAAAAGAATTATCATCCATTCCTACTGGCATGAAATGGCCTACTCTTCTGAAAGACGGAACAGGTTTATAATGTGTGTGCACAATGCCCTCAGCGTTCAAAACATGGAGCCTTGGTTTAATTAAAACCTCATCCAAAGAACTTTTCGTTTTGAGTGTTGTTCAGTCTATCATGGCTGGATGAGCTGTAATCTCTCCTGTCTGTTATCTTCTTCAGTTGATACTTTCTCCATATCTGCAATCTTCCTCTGATGCAGGAGTCTTACACATTCTATGTTATAATTCTTAATTAAAATCCTCTTGTTCAAGTACTTTCTCTCACACAGCATCCTCTCTGTGAAATGATCTTACATCTTCCCTGCCTCTTTCTGATTCAGTCTCAGGCTTCAAAAGAGCTCTGTAAACTTATAATCTCTTCCCTTCTTCGGAATAACTATACCATAGTCAGTAACAGGGATGTCTGCTGTGTGTGTGTGTGTGTGTGTGTGTGTGTGTGTGTGTGTGTGTGTGTGTGTGTGTGTGTGTGTGTGTGATGAGCACTTGTTGACATGCACATGTGTACAATTATTGGTCTGACTTTTGGAATGAATAGTAAACAGTCAGAAGAAGAAGAGCGGAGGTTTCTTGTAGAATTGTAGGCTGAAAGAAGTTTGTGCATATAGGCTGGGAAAAAAGTCTGTAAAAAAAGTTGAAAAGCAGTATAGCTATCTTCTATTTTATACATGCTGAGACAGGAAGCCAGTGAAGCATTTTTCAGGAGGAAAGGCTTAGCAAGGGGTTGTTTTTTGTTCTAAGAACAGCTCTGGCACCTAGCTGTATTAAAAAAACCCTTTTTGTCCTGTGTATATTTCATAGGATATACTCAGTATATACTGTGGACAGTTTTTAACAAGTGAATTGCAGTAGTCAAGTTTTGATAGAACAAAATTACTTCAGCAAGGGTTTTAGCTGCTTCTCTGGTAAAAGACTATAGATCTACGAATAAAACTAAACACAGATTTCTGTATAGGCAGAGTGGCAGATATTTGAAACATTATTGTTCAGAGATGAAGTCTGAAGACATGTTACTGGAAGTGATATATATAATCTGAATTTCTATTGAAGGTGTGAAAGGTACAGATCTTTGAAATTTCAACGTGAGGGTATCTTCAAAATTTCAACCTGAATAAATACTATTTATGGTTCTTGGAAGTGCATCATGGTTTACACTAAGAAGGATTTCCAGTTTTATTATGCTTGAGTTTTAGTTAATTAGAAGTCATCCAGGACTTGAGATTTTTGGTACAGGTCTCCATGTTTTCAACAGTATATCAGGGTTCGCGATAACCGGTAATTGTCGGTATTTTACCGATTGTAAACAGGGAATACCAAAAATTTTTGAAGCAGCCGGTACCGCGTACCGATTCTGTTTGCCTGTGACCGATTAGATTTCCGTCTCCCCCAAAAAAAGTCTGAAGTGACGTTTTCTGACAGTCTGTCATGGGCCTGTACTGTGCTTACCGCACCTACCCCTTCCCACCCCTTCTGACGAACATCTTTAGCGCCAGCCTCATTATTAGCCTAGCACGCAGAACAGCCAGCTTTACTGTGAAAGAATAGAGCTTCGCGCTCTTCTCGGCATGACAGCGACTTCCATTCACATTGAGTAAATGGGGCTTAGATTTATGTATTCTGTATTCTTTTAATCTTTTATATCGAGGATAATGGAATAAGCACTCCTGTGCTTTTTCACATCCAGTCCCCGTGTGTATGCAGTTTTGTAAATGTAATCTGTTCCCACGGCACACGATGGCCTGCTCTTACGAAAAGGGAAAAGCGAGGGTCTATGACTATGAATTTGCGCGTTGCTTTCAGAGAGGAGTCGAAAACCAAATCTAAATTGAACAAAGATCTAGATGAGCGCTAAGCATAGAAACAAGAAAGAAGAATATAAGTCACACGAATGATGCCATGCAAAACAACAGACTGACACGGACAGTGGCACAGGCACTAGAAAAAAAAATCCTATTTCCTTCGTGGCTTCATGCCCAAGAAGCGAGTGGCAGCAAGCAGCACGGCAGTCAAAGTCTGAGAGATTCGCGTTCAATTTAGATTTTGTTTTGCTGCCCAACAATCCCCCACTCCCCCACCCCCTCACTGAATAGTTTCGTTTTGTTCACAGTACGTACGGGATTTTATTTTCTGGGGACCGATTTTGGGGGAGTTGGTCAAGATGTCTCTGAAATGGCAACTCGCAGTACCGGTTTTAAAAAATCCTAGCGCGAACCCTGGTATATATATCATTGGATTTGTCAAGGACGACTGAAGTCAAGAAGCTTTGTGCTATCAGCATGGGACTGAGTAGAAACAGGACAGTAATGAAATGATCAATAGTAATTTGTAATATTAAGCACTTAATAGTGCTTGGTCTTTTTCAGGCTTTAAACTCTTCACAGTATTTAGAATAGAAATGATATACAACAATAAATTCAGTGACAGCATGCACGCTCACATGTATGCATGCATGCATGCGTTTGTGCACATGCATGCGCATGCACGTACGCATGCATGTATGCATGCACACGCAAGCGCGTGCACACACACACACACTCACACTCTGTCTCTCTCTCTCTCTCTCTCACACACACACACACACACACACACACACACACACACACACACACACACACACACACACACACACAAGTATTTAAACCTTTGACCTCTTTTGGGACATGGAGATATAAAGTCTGGCTCAGGCCAAAAGCTGTGTCAGTTATTGATGTCAGCTAAGTGCCAAGGCCTACTTTAAAATGTTGTTATGTTGTAAAATGTGTTGAGATTGCTTTCAGCCATGACAAGCTCTTAACATAACAACCTGCAGTCTCCTTGAAAGGAGAAAAAATCCTCTGAAGTTGGTGTATGCTGCCTGTATGGCGAGGTATTTGAAAAGTCATACATGCAAACTTCTCATCTAGTGTACGTCCAATCTTACAGTGATTCCCAGGTGGGATGAGCGAGTCAAGAGTGCATCTTCTGGGTGACCCCCAGGGTGTTAAGCTTGGAATCATAGCAACAACAACAATATATGAAGTAAAAATCAAAGTAAGTATCAACAAATCAAAATTCACCTTAATTAAATGACCATTGACAAGCATTAAATTGGTGATATGTTAATCAAAATCCAAAACTATTTCATAGCCTTCCCAAGTTTGATAAATTTCCCCATCTTTACACACACTGTCCTCCCTGCTGGAAGCAAATAGCAAAAATTGAAAATGACTTTGTTCTCAAATACTTTTTGAGAACATATGGATATGGACATTCCATTATGAAATGAAATCTTGTTCTCGGTTATGACCATATCACTGTACAGTTGTAGTAGCAAAGACATGAATCCCGTGTACATGGAATACTGTTGTATCTACCAGTATCAATCACTTGTGATAAACTAAAGTAATGTATTGAAATGAAATTGTCACAATATGTATGCATCATGTAGCTTTCTCTTCCATACATGAGTTTGAACTTTTTATGAAATAAACATTTTTTTTTTTATATTACTTTCAAGAGTAATACAACCCATTTGGATAAAATCAGTTTAAAGTTCTTGTATATTTACCTAAAAATGTGTGGGAATCTCAAACACAGTCAAATCCATGTTCTGTAAGAATGCTTTGATAGTTTAAACAAGATCACATAAAGCCCCTTGTTTATGTATTATGTGCAAAATATCATGAACATAATTTACAGGAATTTTTCTTCATTGAAGACGACACAATAGGAGCCCAAAATCTAATCAATAATCATTCTAGTTATCTTTGAAACATAAATTGGATCTAGATACCTGTATGTAATTTGATTAATAATTTTTTTCATTTTGGTTCAGATGGAATGAAAGCATATATAAAAAAAAAAAATTTAAGCTGTGATTTTTCTCAAATATCGTTTTTGTAACCCCCAATTTCTCAACCATATAAAAAGACTAGCATCACCATAGTTATATTTAGTTTCAACACACAGACACAGACACACACACACACAGACACACACAGACACACACAGACACACACACACACACACACACACACACACACACACACACACACACACACACACACACACACACACACACACACGCAGAGGCAGACACATACACATGCAGAGGCACACACACACATGCATGCACGCATGCACACACACATACATGCACGCACGCACACACACGTACACACAACTCATCTAATATCACATTAAGTGAACAGATGTAAATTGAACACACACACACACACACACACACACACACACACACACACACACACACACACACACACACACACACACACACACACAAGGGGCACTCAAAGGGGGGTGGGGGTGAGAAAAGTATTACATGAATGAATGTCGTGTTGCATAACTTGTTATACTGAATATTTATTACATTGCAAGTTGTTATACTGAATATTTATTGGAATATATGCATCACAGCAAATAGATTTTAAAATTTGAAAAGTCAAATGGTAAGAGGCACTTACGAAAACCCTAAAAATAATGCAGTCAGATGTTTTGTTTTTAGGCTGAGGGAAAAGGGGGAGGGGGGGGGGGGGGGTAGATAGAACTCATAAATGAATAGTCAGTAACAGGAGAACTTAGTAAGTACTAGTTTGTAAAATTAGCTGTAATACAGTTAACACAGGCCTAACCTACTGCTGGTCCTATCTTTTTTTGCAGGACCTAGATTTTGGGAAAGAACCTCATTGTTGAAATTTTATGACATATCTGGAAAAAATCCTTGTGACTGAGGTTTATTTATGGTTTTTGTTTTTGAGTGTTTTTTTAATGGCTTTTGCTTTTCGTGTTGCTGACACACTGACATTTCTTGGACATCAGGCTTTGGATCCTCTGTAGTAAGGCTGCATGGCTTATGAACTGGATTGTTCTGTGCACTGATTGTAGAGAGCTGTGTAAAGCAGTGTAGAGGTGGTGAGCACTGATTGTAGAGAGCTGTGTAAAGCAGTGTAGAGGTGGTGAGCACTGATTGTAGAGAGATGTGTAAAGTAGTGTAGAGGTGGTGAGCACTGATTGTAGAGAGCTGTGTAAAGTAGTGTAGAGGTGGTGAGCACTGATTGTAGAGAGCTGTGTAAAGAAGTGTAGATGTGCTGAGCACTGATTGTAGAGAGCTGTGTAAAGTAGTGTAGAGGTGGTGAGCACTGATTGTAAAGAGCTGTGTAAAGTAGTGTAGATGTGCTGAGCACTGATTGTAGAGAGCTGTGTAAAGTAGTGTAGATGTGCTGAGCACTGATTGTAGAGAGCTGTGTAAAGTAGTGTAGAGGTGGTGAGCACTGATTGTAGAGAGCTGTGTAAAGTAGTGTAGAGGTGGTGAGCACTGATTGTAGAGAGCTGTGTAAAGTAGTGTAGAGGTGGTGAGCACTGATTGTAGAGAGCTGTGTAAAGAAGTGTAGATGTGCTGAGCACTGATTGTAGAGAGCTGTGTAAAGTAGTGTAGAGGTGGTGAGCACTGATTGTAGAGAGCTGTGTAAAGTAGTGTAGATGTGCTGAGCACTGATTGTAGAGAGATGTGTAAAGTAGTGTAGAGGTGATGAGCACTGATTGTAGAGAGCTGTGTAAAGTAGTGTAGATGTGCTGAGCACTGATTGTAGAGAGCTATGTAAAGTAGTGTAGATGTGCTGAGCACTGATTGTAGAGAGCTGTGTAAAGTAGTGTAGAGGTGGTGAGCACTGATTGTAGAGAGCTGTGTAAAGTAGTGTAGAGGTGGTGAGCACTGATTGTAGAGAGCTGTGTAAAGTAGTGTAGAGGTGGTGAGCACTGATTGTAGAGAGCTGTGTAAAGTAGTGTAGAGGTGGTGAGCACTGATTGTAGAGAGCTGTGTAAAGTAGTGTAGAGGTGGTGAGCACTGATTGTAGAGAGCTGTGTAAAGTAGTGTAGAGGTGGTGAGCACTGATTGTAGAGAGCTGTGTAAAGTAGTGTAGAGGTGGTGAGCACTGATTGTAGAAAGCTGTGTAAAGTAGTGTAGAGGTGGTGAGATTGTGAAGACCCCACTTAACTGTATTTATCATCATCATTGTCGTCATCATTCTCTCTCTCTCTCTCTCTCTCTCTCTCTCTCTCTCTCTCTCTCTCTCTCTCTCTCTCTCTCTCTCTCTCTCTCTCTCTCCTCCCCTTTTCCTCCTCCTCTTCCTCTCCCCCTCTCCCCTCTCTCTCTCCTCCCCCTTCTCCTCCTCCTCTTCCTCTCCCCCTTTCCCTTTTGCATTTCTCATTCTCAATCTCTGCCTGTTGGTCAGTCAGTGTGTGTTGTGTGTTCTGTTTGTCACAGTTACAGTGAATACAGGTAGTTATGTAGTGAAAGGGTAATAATACTGATCAATTGTTCTGGCTTTTGTCTACTAGTGTGAATTTAGGCAGTTATGCAGTTAAAGGGCAGTACTGATCAATTTATTTGTTCTGGCTTGTGTCCACCAGTGTGAATTCTGGCAGTTATGCAGTTAAAGGGCAGTACTGATCAATTTATTTGTTCTGGCCTGTGTCCAATAGCACACAGGGTGTTTAATTTATTTGGGCGTTTTATTTTAACTCACAGAAGCTGAAGAGGGTTAGGGTCATTACTCATAGTTTGTTTCTACTTCATTATTGCTGTATATGTATAGTTGAACATTACCAATTTGTTTGGGCATACGTTTGCAGTGCTGTGCAATGTGTAGTTCATTTTGTTTTGTTTTTTAAACCCACCCCACTCATTTATAATTCAGTGAAGGTGAAGAGGGCTAAGATCATGATTTGTTTCCACTTTAACAAGCCTTATGGATTAATCACTTGTACTATCTTGCACACTGTATTATTTAATAATAATACATGGAATTTATATAGCGCTATATCTTGTAAAAACAAATCAAAGCGCTTGCACTCGACCCTCACAACAAACAAGCAATCACTGACAATGAATAATTCTAGCAAATTCGAAAGCACGCACACACACACACACACACACACACACACATACACATACACATACGCACGCACGCACGCACGCACACACTTATAGAGGCTATACATTTAGGCAGGGCGAAGGGAATTTCAAATGTTGAAGGCAGGGACAAATAGGAAATGAAAACAGAAGGCAAAAATCTTAGGTTTGAAACAAGTGTGTCTTGAGGTTGGATTTAAAAGTGTCATATGTAGGCTTTTGCCGAAGGGAGAGAGGGAGGTCATTCCAGATTGATGGACCACAAATAGAGAAACTATACAACAATAAAAATTAAAACAAGATAGTCTTTCAGCGATGAAGAGAGGGTGAAGAGCTGGTAGTTACAGGGTCACACTGATGATATTTTGGTTAAGAGAAATCTGATGGTGCAGCTTTGTCACCACTGAGAGCTTTCTCTTTTTTGAGGGGGGGGGGTGGGGTGAGGTACCATTGATTTCCAATCTATCCAGCATATATTCCTCAGGACAATAAATGTGGTAAATGCATGCTGACTGGTGTCATGTTTGGACATCATCCCCAAAGTCAGAATGCGGCTACCTTCATGGTGGCCAAATGATCACATTTGCAAAAATCTTACCAATGGTGAAACTTGGAGATCTACTCTAGCCAAGGAATGAAAAAAGGAGTAGTTCAGCTATGGCCAGTGATATGGATGACATGAACATACCATAGTCATCCTGCAGTTTGTGACCCGGAGAGGGATGGGTTTGTCAGGTTTTCTCTGTCTGAAACGACTGCATAAATTTGTAACCATGTTGTCATGTGCCCCAGTGACTCTTCCACAAGGTCAGGGAACAGTCACTCACTTGCGTGTCTATAAACAATAGGAAGAAATACACTACAGCAGGTCCTTGTCCATTAATGATGATATTGATATTTTCTCTTCTTTTACTTAGTTCATTGTTTTCTTTCTCATTGTTTTGATATTTAAAGTCGGTTTGATGAGCTATGAAATAAGATTAATTTCCAACTATTCATATAAAGAAAAGTAATAATTTGTTGACCCCCCAGATATAACCACAACAGAATAACATCTTACAAAAAACAGCAGCAAAGCCTTGGGCAGAATATTAGGATTTCTCTGTTTCAATAGCTGCTCCCTGCCTTTCTTTCCATGTAGTAAGTTCCATTTTGGAAAAGTCTAGGGCTGTTGGGCTTGTATTGTAGATTGACTACATCCATTTCCTTTTCAGAGTCTTGTAACACTGGTTGAGTTATATGGAGCAAAACAAAATAACAGTCACAGTTACTTGTTTGTGTGCTGCCTGTCAAAGACTTGAACTGCCTATCAATCAGTATTAAATGTAGCAAGTGCTTTCAAGCCACACGATTGTCGGTGCATGTTTGCCTTAAGGTGTGTGCTGCTATACTCTGTGTTGTTGGTAGCCAAGTAGTGTATGTGGCTGTGGACTTCTGAACCCATGGTTCTGAAGTTGTGGGTTCAACTCTTGGCAGTCCACTAGGACTGAAGGATGAAAATGTTACAGTCACATGTCACCTTATTTGCCAACTGAAGGGTGAAAATGTTAGTCACACATCACCTTATTTGCCAGTATATCGATGCCTTCCCTTGCTTTGTTTAAACTTGTATGCCGAAGATGAAAATTGCAAATTAGGGATCTTATGATTCACATCAGCGTTCAGTAACTTGTAGAAAATACCCAGCATGCACCTTAAGGCTTGTCTAGCACACTTAGTTCAATACAGTTGATCAGCATCAGCTTTATGGATTTCTTGGCAGATGGTGTAGAGTGTATGGAATATTCTGCTCATGGTGCATCTCTTTTAAGAGCAAAAAAAGTAAGAACACAACACCCAACACTTTTCAGAACAAAATTTCAGTTTATTCAAATGAATTCTCCAGGCTAAAGCATTGTCCAACTCTTTGGGAAGAGGTGCATCTCTTGGAAAAACTGAACACTGAAACTGTTCTTACCCGCAGTGAAACTGAAACTGAAAATGTTTGTAGGTGTGTGTGGGTGTGTGTGTGTGTACTTTGTTGCATAGAGGGGCTGTTAATGTTTACATACTCATGTATTGGTTTACAGTGTGTGTGTGTGTGTGTGTGTGTGTGTGTGTGTGTGTGTGTGTGTGTGTGTGTGTGTGCTTTGTTGCGAAGAGGGGGTGTTAATATTTATATACTCATGTATTGGTATACAGTGTGTGTGTGTGTGTGTGTGTGTGTGTGTGTGTGTGTGTGTGTGTGTGTGTGTGTGTGTGTATGTGTGTGTAAGTGTGTGTATGTGTGCTTGCTTTGTTGGGAAGAGGTGGGGGGGTGTTAATGTTCATAATCATATACTTGTGTGCGGGTATACACATGTGTGTGTGTGTGTGTGTGTGTGTGTGTTGTGTGTGTGTGTGTGTGTAATTTGTGTATTTAGTATTTACTGTATTTGTTGTGACTGTGTTTGTGTGTGAGCAAGTTTGTGTGTGGATTTCATGAAGTCCAAATTATTTTTTTGCATATTTTTACCTGATGACCTTGAATTGGCAGACTTGGTTGTCAAGGTAAGCTTCGAAGACAAAATGTTAACTTTTCAGTTATGAAAAGTCATAATAGTTAATGCCTCAAGGTGAATGTTGTAGATATTTCTTTCCAATAGCTGTCCCCATATTGTGTCGAGGGAGAGAGAGGGGAGGGGGGGAGAGGGAGAGAGAGAGGGTGGGGAAGAGAGACAGAAGGTGGGGGAGAGAGAGAGGGGGGGGTGGGAGGGGGGTCTACGAGTAACACCTACCTAAGAAGCAAGAGGTTCATGGTTGAAATTCTACCAGAAAATTGGCTTTTCCCTCTATTTCACCAATTGTGGTCTGGGTGCTAGTCATTCAAGTAGGGTCTTAAACAGAAGTGTGTATAATCTGTAATACATACCTGTGTATTACCTGCATATAGATGATTATCTAGAATATGTCAGTGCTGCTTTTACTTGTGTAGTGCTACTACACTTGTGTAGAAGATAATCCAGAACACACCACTACAAAATCATGTAGAAGGAAAATCAGAATTCATCACTACTTTTTAGTCATGTAGAAGATAGTCCAGAATATTTTTATCTTGTGTGAAAAATAATCTGGAATGCCTACCACTTTTAACTCTTTTAGAGGATGATTAAGAAATTACCTCTACATATGTAGAAGATAAATCCAGAATGTACTCCTATTTTCAAGTCATAGAAAAAAAATCTAGAGCAAACCAATTCTTCTTACTCGAGTGGAAAATGATCCAGAATAACCCACTTCTTTTAACTTTTACAGAAAAATCTATGGTAACAAAAGATTTCCAATGCTAGATTTTGTGGAAAAACTGACAATGGAGGTAGAAAATGTCAGGCTGGAGAAGAAGAAGAAAAACATTATTATTGTCCCTGCACTGAGGTGGAATGCACTTTCCTGAGCTGAACTTAAATTCCATACAGAGAAACTGATGTGCTCTGCACTGCTTTGCTTTGCAATGCAATGCTTTACACTGTTTTGCTTTGCTTTGCTCTGCATTGTATTTTACACCACACCACACCACACCACACCACCCCATACCACACCACACCACACCACACCACACCACACCACACCAACCACACCACCACTACACCATGTACCATCACCACATACCACACTTCACCACAGACATCACCACATTACCCATACACTGCCACTAGATTCATCACCAACCACATTGTACCACACCACATCACACACTGCACACATCACCACAGCACACATCACCATACCACAGTACACCAGACCATGCCAAACTACACCAGACCATTTGACACCACTACATTGAAAGAACCTTAGCATTCAGTATTTGCTACTTACACCCTGCCCTACCCTATGTTATCCTATCGTACCATATCTTACCCTTCCCACCCATACCCCTCCCCGCTCCATTCCTTTTTCATGTACAGATTCATTCTTCCTACCAATCCATTGTTCTGTATACTATTATCTATAGCAATAATTACAGCACCATGCCAGAGTCTGCAATGATTCCTTGATTAATTTACAGATGTTTTATGTCAAACTTATTCTACTGCAGTCCTGTGTTTTAAAGTTACACTGCAACTTGAAATCAAGAGAGTGTTAAGCTGCATCTTAAAAGAGCAACAGTACTTTTGTTGTAGATGTGCTGTGATCCATTTTTGTCCATAACTTTATTTTGTTCATTTTGATTGATTGTTACATCATTGTTGATGGACATCCTAGAGTTGCTTCAATCTCATTTGCTCTATTATTTGTTATCAGTGATTAGGAGAAGGCATCAGAAACTATGAATAGGAAACTCTATGCAACAAGGAAAGAGGAGGAATGAAGAATGTGAATGGGGATGTGAATGTGAATGGTGATGTGATCTAACTCATGATTAGAGCGTGTAGTCATAGAATGATATTCAAAGATATCTGTGTTCACTAGAAGAATTCACTTGAAGTTGAAGTTACACTTACAGCTTTGCTGTGGAAGTATCGTGTCAAGTGGATTGTGGGTATCAGTATTATTTGAATGGGGGGAGGGGGGGGAGAGAGAGAGAATATATAGCAAAAACTGCGATGAAGTTTTTACTGTGTAATTATAGCTATCTGTAGTTGTGTTGGGAAACCCCCCACTAGGAACTGATTACTGTGGATAACTGTAGCTACCTGTGGTATTGTTATCTAGAACAAACCCCCAACATTTACTGATGCAAAACCCCAAATAACTGAAAAATGCAAAATCCCAAAAGAACTTCCTTTTATTGAGAAATTGTGGCTATCTGTACTAGTGCAAGAATGAAAACTTCCAGTGAGTAATTGACTGTGAATAGTTTTCATTATATCTATACTATCAGAATAACAGGAGATTTGTGAATAGTTTTCATTATATCTATACTATCAGAATAACAGGAGATTTGACATTTGATGTAACTGTCATGATGAATGTCAAGATGACTATGTGTGGCATATTTGCATGAACTGCATTCGGTTTGTGTACATATCTGTGTGTGTGTGTGTGTGGTGTGAGGAGAGAGAGGGGAGAGGAGAGGAGAGAGAGGAGAGAGAGAAGAGAGAGAGAGACCGACCGACCGACCGACCGACCGACCGACGACCGACCGACCGACAGACGACGACGACAGACAGACAGACAGACAGACAGACGGACAGAGAAGAACCTGTCAGTTAAATAGTTTTGTCATTATAACTATCATTAGACAAGCTCTTTAAATAAACACATGCAGAAGAGTTTTACATTGCTTTTCATTTTCATTGTGAATGAATTATGTGAAGTATGAAGTATTGTGTCAGTACAGGTATGCTTGTGTTTGTGTCTTGAGAGAGAGAGAGAGAGAGAGAGAGAGAGGGAGAGGGGAGAGAGAGAGGGGGAGAGAGAGAGAGAGAGACAGAGACACAGAGACACAGAGAGAGACAGACAACAGACAGACAGACAGACAGACAGACAGACAGACAGAGAGAGAGAGACACACACACACAGAGGGGGAGAGAGAGAGGGAGAGAGAGAGAGAGAGAGAGAGAGAGAGAGAGAGAGAGAGAGAGAGAGAGAGAGAGAGAGAGAGAGAGAAAACGTGTGTGGTGATTGTGTGTGTTGTGTGTGTGTGTGTGTGTGTGTGTGTGTGTGTGTGTGTGTGTGGTATCCATGCATGCACATATGTATTGTGTTCATCAGTCTTCTTAGGCAAAGAAAAGAAAAAGAGCTTGAAAAGTGAAGGATTTGTGCTTTTCTTTTTTTTAACTGGTGCTTGATTGATATTGAGTTCAATTGAAACTTGATGTGGATGATCCTAACGTCACAGCAGATTATGCAGACAGTGATGAGTTGTGTTACAGAATTAAGAAAGAGAAAAATAAAGAGAATGTTTTGCTTATTTCAGTTTACTTTAAATCTGTGGTAAGCATTAGTGTTTAGATACAAAAATTAATGCAGCTGGAAAGGAAGAAAGAGCAGGCTTACAAAGCAATGAACTTGTTCATCTCCAAAGCAGTTGAAGGTTGCAGAAAACAAAATAAACAACTAGAAACATGATGAAATGATAAGCTTAGTTCTACAGTTATGATGAAATAGTCTACATGTATTGGTCAACATATGCAGAAAACAGAATAAACAACTAGAAACATGATGAAATGATAAGCTTAGTTCTACAGTTATGATGAAATAGTCTACATGTATTGGTCAACATATGCAGAAAACAGAATAAACAACTAAAAACATGATGAAATGATAAGCTTAGTTCAACAGTTATGATGAAATAGTCTACATGTATTGGTCAACATATGCAGAAAACAGAATAAACAACTAGAAACATGATGAAATGATAAGCTTAGTGCCGCAGATGTGATGAAAATAGTTATACATGCGCTGGTCAACATATCAACCTTCATGTAGTCCCCCATTTTCCTTTTATCAATACTGGCATCATGTTACAGAACTGCCTGCAGCCAGTTTATGTAGGTAGACCACAGGTTTCCAACTAGAGATTTTAGAAAGTTCGCCTCGTGTGATTTTAGTGTTCCCAATATGGCATACCTGGGAAAACTTCATGTATCTGTAAATGTTGATTCATATAATTTGGATTGAACTCGCATATTTCAGTTGTTTCCAACTGGGGATTTTAGAAAGTTTGCCTCGTGAGATTTCAGTGTTCCCAATATGACATACCAGGGAAAACATCATGTATCTTTAATTGTTGATATATTTCGGATAGAACTCGCATATATTTCAGTGGTTTCCCACTGAATATTTTTTCTCATGATGCTTTATAGTTCCCAATACTGCACACCAGGAGAAACTCCATAAGTCTGGTTTTGAAGACTTAACAGCACAGAAGGTGTGCTTGCATGAGAGAGAGAGAGAGAGGGGGGGGGGGGGGGGAGAGGGAGGGATGCAGGGAGGGAGAGAGAGTTAGTGAGAGAGAGAGAGAGAGAGGGGGGGAGGGAGAGAGGGAGGGATGCAGGGAGGGGGAGAGAGTGATTGGGAGTGAGTGTGTGTGTGTGTGTGTGTGTGTTGGTGTGTGTGGTGGAGAGAGAGAGAGAGAGAGATGAGAGAGAGAGAGAGAGAGAGAGAGAGAGAGAGAGAGAGAGAGAGAGAGAGAGAGAGAGAGAGAGAGAGAGAGTGTGTGTGTGAGTGAGTGATGTGTGAGTGAGTGAGTGAGTGAGTGAGTGAGTGAGTGAGTGAGTGAGTGAGTGAGTGAGTGAGTGAGTGAGTGAGTGAGTGAGTGGTGTGTGTGTGTGTGTGTGTGTGTGTGTGTGTGTGTGTGTGTGTGTGTGTGTGTGGTGTGTGTGAGCTTAGACCCTTGTAGAATAGACTATCCACTTCTTCAATTGCTGATTATTGTGGTGACAAGGACAAGAATAATAAATTCTGGGATGGCTGTTTGCTAGAAAGGATAGCTATCAATATCATAATAATGATGAAAAGGATGATGATGATGGTGATAGAAATAAAAATGATAATGATGATAAACAACGATGTACATGACTCAGTGTCTGTACTGTCTTGATGAAGGCCCTAATGGGGAATCTGTGTTTTCTCATGCAGCTTCAATGGTGATTATCTTGCTTGCAACAAAGCGAAACATGTTATATATCAAATTAACTAGAAAACAAGCTTTAAAACTAAAAGGCATTATTGCATTTTGCGCAATTGTTTGGCTACGATCCAAGGGCAGTTAAAGCCTCTGACTAGACATACTTTTAACAACTTCACTCTGTAACTTTTAGCAATAAAACGTGAAAAGTTCAACAAGACCAATACTTTATGAATAGAAAAAGAAGAATATGATCCACAGTTTGTATACGTATGCACACTATTAACTAGAGATGCCCATGAGGTGAGATGCTCATAATTAAACAGTGATGTGAAAACACAGTTCCTGATGTGTTTTGCATTCAGCCTTGCATATGAAACAGTTCATATGAAGGAATGAACGATCTCTAATAAAACAAATTATCTATACAAATATCATCAGGTCTTATATTCATTCATATCTAAGCCCCAAACATACTGTAGATCAATAGTTTGATGTCTACATTTTATAAAAAATCAGTTCAATGATTCAACCTTGTTAACAACAAAGAACGATGGTTAGGCCTATTATCATGTGTTACACTTAAACGATATGAAACAGTTCATATGAAGGAATGAACGATCTCTAATAAAACAAATTATCTATACAAATATCATCAGGTCTTATATTCATTCATATCTAAGCCCCAAACATACTGTAATCAATATTTGATGTCTACATTTTATAAAAATCAGTTCAATGATTGAACCTTGTTAACAACAAAGAACGATGGTTAGGCCTATTATCATGTGTTACACTTAAACGATATGAAACAGTTCATATGAAGGAATGAACGATCTCTATAATAAAACAAATTATCTATACAAATATCATCAGGTCTTATATTCGTTCATATCTAAGCCCCAAACATACTGTAGATCAATAGTTTGATGTCTACATTTTATAAAAATCAGTTCAATGATTCAACCTTGTTAACAACAAAGAACGATGGTTAGGCCTATTGTCATGTGTTACACTTAAACAGTGTCATACAACTTAGCATCTATTACCACTTGATTTAAGTGGTGATTTATTCATTTAGATAAAGTATAAGTTGCCAGTTGTGAGATCAACGTACCTTATACCAACATGACATCACATGCGAAAAATATTATTTTACAATGAAAATAAAGAACTTTCACTGTAGTTTAGATGAATCGAGTCAAGACCAGTCTATCAACAATCATGTCCATGAGTATGAGCTAACAATATGATATCTCAAAGTTGCTGTTAATGATTGATTTTCTTTACTAGATCAGACTGATGCTCGCATAGCATGGGAGATAACTCTGCATTAATGAATACCAAAAATCATTATAAAAAAATATATCAAGCTGTGAGGTTGTAGTGTCTTCCCTACAATATATCACACAACATGATCACAGACCAAGCTGTGAAGTTATAGTGTTTTCCTTTCCCTGGCTGATCTTTTGTTTCCTGTAGTGGTGGAGGTTGTTGCGGTTTTCCTCTCTGACCTGATGGTTCATTTCTTTAGTTTTCATGACTACACTGCAGAGATAGATAGCCTGATATGGCCTCAGTGGTTGGCTGGCCTACAGACAACATGCTGTGAAATGGGAAGATGCCGTGATTGGTTTCTCTTCTTACTGCTTTGTGTGTGTGCACGTGTGCGTGTGTGCGTGCACATGCAAGAGAGAGACAAACAGACAGACAGAGACAGACAGGCAGACAGAGACAGACAGAGGGAGAGAGGGCGAAAGAGAGTGAAAGGGAGGGGAAGAGAGGGAGGCAGGGAGGGGGGAAGAGACGGACAAACAGAGAGACGGAGGGAGGGAGAGGGGGGGAGGAATGTGTGTGTGTGTGTGTGTGTGTGTGTGTGTGGAGAGAGAGAGAGAGAGAGAGAGAGAGAGAAGAGAGAGAGAGAGAGAGAGAGAGGAGAGAGAGAATGTGCACTCTGGTGCTTGGGAACCTTGTAATATAGACTATCCATTTCTGCTGCTGCTAATGATGATGGTGACAAGGACAACTTAAGAATTATTAAATGAGAAATCCTGGGATGGCTATTTGGTAGAGATGATGATGATAACAATATAGGGCTTTCATGTCACGCTTGCAGACTTTGTAGCGCAGTTGGGGGTGGCCAATGCTTCTCTTGCTGGAAGCAAGTTCACCATGGAGGAGATCTTTAGGAATGCATCCATCCTCCATCCTTCGCATGTGACCAAGCCATCGGAGTCGTGTTGTGTGAGGAGTGTGTTACATGGTGGGAAGACCTGCAACCACTCGAGGACCTGAGCGTTTGGTAACTTGTCAATCCAGTGGTGCCAAGGATGCGAATGGAGAGAGCGTAGGTGGAAGCAGTTCAGTTTGCACTCCTGTTTGGATATTGTTGTCCATGTTTCACTGCCATAATGGAGAGTTGCTGATGATGCAGGCGTTGTACACTGCCATCTTGGGGGAAATTGTCAGCTTGGGTTCTCCCAGACACGGATGTGAGGCATGCTAAGGTTGTAGCCAATGTGCTTGTTGAATTCAGCATCAAGGGACAGGTTGTGACTGATGGTGGATCCCAGGTAATGTGAACTGGTGTACAACATCGAGCTGGTAGTTATCGATGCAGATGGCTGGTGCAGTAACCATATCCTGCTCAGCACATTGGTCTTTTTCAGTCCAATAATAATTGATAATATAATAATAATAATAGTAACATTGATGATAATCCTGGAATGTCAGTATAATTCCTATGCTGACAGTGTTTGAACACTGGCCTGAAGGGCTGTACATGACCTGCGACTGATTTGTTGATCTGTGGTGATGAATTGCCGTATCTGCAAAATCGCAGACTGATTTTTATCTGTCAAGGATGAATTCCTATCTGCCAAGCGACTGATTTTTATCTGTCAAGGATGAATTCTATTGCCAAGCGACTGATTTTTATCTGTCAAGGAATAATTCCTATCTGCCAAGCGACTGATTTTTATCTGTCAAGGGATGAATTCTTAGTGTCCAGCGACTGATTTATCTGTCAAGTGATTAATTCATATATGCAAGGACTGATTTTTTTTTAGTGATAATCTCTGCATGCGATTTATTGTCAAGTGATGAATTCCTGTCTGCCAAGTGACTGATTTATTTTTGATTCTGTTCAAGGATTTTGTATGATGAATGCCTATCTGCCAGGTAGCAGTGGTATGGAACTACCCTCATTTGGTGTAGGAGCCATTTCTGTGGATTTCCTCTAGCTGTCTGACAGTCACTAAGATGCTGATCACTGCATTGAAGAAGTGGTCACCAGATTCCTTCCTTCACTTACTGTTGTTTTGTGCCAAAGCTTGTTTTCTGGTCAGTGGCATCAGTGTTCATTCCATGCATGAAATAGGAGGGCAACAAACATAAGGCAGCTTATAAAAAGAACTCACAGAATGGATACAGTGCAGCTGAACATGACATACTGTTGATAGGAAAAGGAGGAAACTACATCACATGTTGAAGCCATGAGGGTGTCAGGGAAGAAAACAAACAGCAAACAATCAACAACAAAAAATGAACAGTGCAACAAAGGAAACGAAACAAATGTAATACAAAGAGGGAGATGTTTGGAGTCTTGAATCGCCATGCAGCATTATCATAAATCCAGCCCTGAGGTTGTTGTTATTCCTATTGACAGGTTGTGGATATTGTCCTGTCAGGTTTGTTCCTCATTCCATTGTTGATGTTGTAGTTATTCCATGACAGTTGTTGATATTGTCCTCTCCTGGTTTGTTCCTCCATTCCTATTGTGGAGGTTGTAGTTATTGCCCTCTTCTGTCATTAAGCATCATTCTGCTTCTGGGTTGTTGAAATGTCCAGCATATATGGCACAAACATTTTACTGCAGACTCCTTAGATATCCTTTTTCACAACGCTCTACAGGACAGTATTTTACCTTCCTGAGAGAATCGGCATTTTTCAATCTAAGTGAAGTTATTATAGTTGGTTACTAAGAACAAGATTGATGTTGGAGGAATGCCACAAATGATTGCTTCGTTAATTAACCCATATTCCCCTGAGGTCACACAGTTCATTGTTAAACTTGTGTCTAAGGGGAGAAATCTTTCAATTGTCACTACACTAAGAAAAAATGATTAGATATATTTATACTATCTTTTACTGCAAGAAATGTTATTTCCTGCATTCTGCAATACATAAAGTACACACTGGGCCAGGTGCTTTTGCATTCATGCAGTTGTTGGAAGTTTGGCAGGCATGACATTCTTTGCACCACCTCTGTATGTCACGTTTCATACCATGCGCACAAAACATTGGCTGATGGCTTGTTGACTGGGGCGTGCACCTGTATGTGAGAGTCCGTGTTTCTGGTCAAAGACTGGGCGAGTCCAGGAATTAGGCAGCACTGGACTTGGACACCAGTGGATGTGTCACAGAGCAGGGTCAGTGTTCCTAGCTGAACATCATGTAGCGGTGGAGACCAATGGATGTGTCACAGGGCAGAGTCAGTGTTCCAAGCTGAACATTGTGTAGCTGGAGACCAGTGGATGTGTCACAGAGCAGGGTCAATGTTCCTAGCTGAACATCATGTAGCTGAAGACCAGTGGATGTGTACAGGCAGGTCAGTGTTCCAAGTGAACATCATGTAGCTGGAGACCAGTGGATGTGTCACAGAGCAGGTCAGTGTTCCAAGCTGAACATTGTAGCTGGAGACCAGTGGATGTGTCACAGAGCAGGGTCAGTGTTCCTAGCTGAACATCATGTAGCTGGAGACCAATGGATGTGTCACAGAGCAGGTCAATGTTCCTAGCTGAACATCATGTAGCTGAGACCAGTGGATGTGTCACAGGGCAGAGTCAGTGTTCCAAGCTGAACATCATGTAGCTGGAGACCAGTGGATGTGTCACAGAGCAGAGTCAGTGTTCCAAGCTGAACATCATGTAGCTGGAGACCAGTGGATGTGTCACAGAGCAGAGTCAGTGTTCCAAGTGAACATCATGTAGCTGGAGACCAGTGGATGTGTCACAGAGCAGGTCAGTGTTCCAAGCTGAACATTGTGTAGCTGGAGACCAGTATGTGTGAGAGAGCAGGTCAGTGTTCCAAGGCTGAACATCATGTAGCTGGAGACCAATGATTGCTCTGCCATAGCTTCCATCTGACCTGGTCTTGAGCAAGGCGATTGAAGTCACCCACAGAGGGGATGCAGAGTTCTGAAAATGGAGTTGATGCTAAAACGTTGAAGACTGTTGGCTGCCACATTGAAGTTGCCTGGATGTACTGGATGTGAAAGACTGTTGGCTGCCACATTGAAGTTGCCCTGGATGTACTGGATGTGAAAGACTGTTGGCTGCCACATTGAAGTTGCCCTGGATGTACTGGATGTGAAAGACTGTTGGCTGCCACATTGAAGTTGCCCTGGATGTACTGGATTGTGAGAAGAGTGTTGGCTGCCACATTGAAGTTGCCCTGGATGAATTGGATGTGAAAGAGTGTTGGCTGCCTCATTGAAGTTGCCCTGGATGACTGGATGTGAAATGAGTGTGGCTACCACATTGAAGTTTGCAGGCCACTCCATGGTTTTGTGTTCTGCAGGCCACTCCATGCTTTATCCTCAATGAACCACTTGCCTGGGCATGCAGTAGGAGACAGAATGTCAGCAGCATGTGGGATGAAACCGTGATAGTAATTTGGTCCGGTCTCTGATGGTAGAAACACAGACAGGAATGGTGCTGTTGATAGTGTATACTGGTCATTACTTGCTTGCCCTGCTGGAGTTGAGCAGAGGATCCTGTTGGGGCAGCTACAGCTTCACAACATGGGCTTCCTGTTCCTGTCCTGTGTGTGTCAGATAGAATCGTTGAAACCTGCTGGATGCTTGCAGAGTGTGTTTCCCTAGTCCTGTTGTGTGTCAGATAGAATCGTTGAAACCTCCTGGATGCTTGCAGAGTGTATTTCCCTGGTCCTGTTGTGTGTCAATAGAATCGTTGAAACCTGCTGGGTGCTTGCAGAGTGTATTTCCCTAGTCCTGTTGTGTGTCAGATAGAATCGTTGAAACCTGCTGGGTGCTTGCAGAGTGTATTTCCCTAGTCCTGTTGTGTGTCATATAGAATCGTTGAAACCTGCTGGATGCTTGCAGAGTGTGTTTTTCTGGTTGTGTCCTGTAAGTCAGATGAAACCTGCTGGATGCTTGCTGAGCGTGTTTCCCACATAAGATCTGCAGCTTTGGCTTCTATGCCAACAAGTTTTCCTGTCTGACCTGAGTGTTCATTGCTTTAGTTTTCATGAATACACAGCAGAGATAGATAGCCTGATATGGCTTCAGTGGCTGGCTGGCCTACAAACAAGATGCTGTGAACTAGGGAGATGCTGTGACTTGGCTTCTCTTCTTACTGCTGTGTGTGTATGGAGTAGCTGCAGGTGTAACTGCACCAAAATCCAACTCTGATAAAAACCTCTGGTTCGCACCTTAGATCAGATTTCTCCTCACAGTGAACTAGTTAAAGAAATTTCTGTTCTCAGTGGTAATCTTTTTCCTTATCATTCCTGTGGCAAAGAGGTTGGTGTGAAGAGTTCAAATCAAACTGGATGGAATGATAACCCTGATATGGCTGATGAGGTTGACTGGGCATTGTGATTGAATGGTGATTTACTGCACTAGGCACAAGCATTGACACACACACACACACAACACACACACCCACAACCCACCACCACCACCATAGCATAGCTACCTCCCTCCTCCCTGCCCCCCCCACATGAACACACACACACACACCACTACCACCACCACAGCAAACCCCCCCCCCCCCCCCCCCCCCCCCCCCCCCCCCCCCCC
>CM060322.1:501387-513887 GCA_030674155.1 Stramonita haemastoma
TTTTTTAAAATGAAACACACACAAAAAAATTAAAAAAGAAAAAAAAACTACTTGAAACACGTCAATCATAAAGATCTCTATAAAACAAAACTACCTGCTCATTTTGCTCTCTCTTAAACACACGCACGCACGCATGCACACACAAACACACAAACCACTTACCAAATAAGAATGTGCCAGCTACCTGATTGTCTGATTGCCTTGGATAGAAACCTGGAAATACAACAGAAACTAACATGAGAAGATGTGATGTCATTCTCCCTCCCCCCCCCCCACCAACACCCCTCCACACCCACTCCACACACACACACCCATCTACACACCCACACCCATCCACACACCCACACCTACAGTAATTACCTCTGCCACAGTCCTGACTGTCTTCTTCCCAGTTCTGTCCTCCACTGTCTCCACACACCAACCTTGCAACTCACAGAGTCAACATGGATGTACAGTGTTCACAACAACATTTACACCATCATCATATCCCTTTCACCTGACCCCCCCCCCCCCCCACCAACTTTCCACTCATTTTTCTTCAGCTTTTTCATCCACTACCTATGTTAAAAAACAAATCAAATCAACTATATTTCTGCATTAAATGTACAACTATGCATAATCAAATGCAAATGAACTAACTATATTTCTACATTATTTGTACAACTATGCATAATCTAACACACACCTCACAGGCAGACTCCAGCCCTCAACTGTCCCTTCCCATTGTCTTCACATGTCTGCCAATTCACCAAACCTGTCACATCAAAAACACACCAAATCATCACACCAAATCAGCACACACAAAATTCAACAAGAAACGAAAACGGACAATTTTTAAAGTGAACACTGCAAAAATCAACGCGAAAACAGACAAACAAAAACAACACACATGAATAGAAACACAAAAATAAACCACTAAAAAATGTATATTAAAAAGATTTCTATAAAACAGAACTACCCCCCTTCTCTCTCTCTGGTCCAATTCGATTCCAGTTGAGATTTTTCTCCTGGAGTTAACATCAGTGCTGACTCCACTCTCCCCAAAAGTCCTTCAGATGAGATTTTAAACCAGGGCCCCGTATGCGAACGCACGCAGAACATCTTGCGCACGTGTTAAATCCTGTTCCGCTTTTCCTAAGAGTAGGCCATCATGTGCCAGTGGAAACAGATAACAAGATTTACAAAACTGCATACACACAGGGACTGGATGAAAATAAGCACACGACTGGCTATTCCATTGTCCTCGACATGACAGAATAAAATAAAAATAAAATAAACAAACACGCACACACACAACCTACCAAATAAAAATGTGCCAGCCACCTGATTGTCTGACTGCCTTGGATAGAAACCTGGAAATACAACAGAAACCAACATGAGAAGATGTGATGTCACTACTCCCCCCCCTCCCCAACACCCCTCCACATCCATACCCACCTACACCCACACACCCGCACACATCCACACACACACACACACACACACACACACACACACACATACACACACTCCCACCCACACCCACACCTACAGTAATTACCTCTGCCACAGTCCTGACTGTCTTCCTCCCAGTCCTGTCCTCCACTGTCTCCACACACCAACCTTGCAACTCACAGTCAACATGGATGTACACAGTGTTCACAACAACATTTATACCATCATCATCCCTCTGCCACGTCAAAATAAAAAATCACATATTTTTGTACAGCACTGTCAGTTATTTTTGTATGGCATTACTATTGCAAGATCAGCTTTTTTTGTATGGCATTATTTTTGTAAGATCAACTAATTTTGTACACCATTATCAGTTATTTTTGTATGGCATTATTTTTGTAAGATCAGCTATTTTTGTTCAGCATTATTTGTACAACTATGCATAATCTAACACACACCTCACAGGCAGACTCCAGCCCTCAACTGTCCCTTCCCATTGTCTTCACATGTCTGCCAATTCACCAAACCTGTCACATCAAAAACACACCAAATGATCACACAAAATCAGCACACACAAAATTGAACAAGAAACAAAAACGGACAATTTTTTAAATGAACACTGCAAAAATAAACACAAAAAATAACACCGCCCCTTCCAAAAAAAACCCCCACAAAAATAGAAACACACCAAAAAAATATTTAGAACATAATTTTTTTTTTTCAAGTACCCCGTCCTTTCACACACAACAGACACACACACACAGACACACCCACACCCACACACCCTCCCCAAAAGTCTTTCGGATGAGACGATAAATCGTGGCCCATGTGCGAACGCACGCAGATCATCTTGCGCACATGTTAAATCCTGTTCCAATTTTCCTAAGAGTAGGCCATTGTGTGCCGGTGGGAACAGATAACAAGATTTACAAAACTGCATTCACACAGGGACTAGATGTAAAAAAAGCACATCAGTGCTTATTCCATTATCCTCGACATAACAGAGTAAAATAAAAAATAAAATAAACAAACGCGCACACACACCACTTACCAAATAAAAATGTGGCAGCCACCTGATTGTCTGATTGCCTTGGATAGAAACCTGGAAATACAACAGAAACCAACATGAGAAGATGTGATGTCATTCTCCTTCCCCCCCCCCCCCCACCAACACCCCTCCACATCCATACCCACCTACACCCACACCCACACACACACACACACACACACACACACACACACATACACACACACACACTCCCACCCACACCCACACCTACAGTAATTACCTCTGCCACAGTCCTCACTGTCTTCCTCCCAGTTCTGTCCTCCACTGTCTCCACACACCAACCTTGCAACTCACAGAGTCAACATGGATGTACACAGTGTTCACAACATTTACACCATCATCATCCCTCTGCCACGTCAAAAAAAAAATCACATATTTTTGTACAGCACTGTCAGTTTTTTTTGTATGGCATTACTATTGCAAGATCAACTTTTTTTGTATGGCATTATTTTTGTAAGATCAGCTATTTTTGTTCAGCATTATTTGTACAACTATGGGTAATCTAACACACACCTCACAGGTAGACTCCAGCCCTCAACTGTCCCTTCCCATTGTCTTCACATGTCTGCCAATTCACCAAACCTGTCACATCAAAAACACACCAAATGATCACACAAAATCAGCACAAGCAAAATTCCACAAGAAAGGAAAACAAACAATTCTTAAAGTGAACACTGCAAAAATGAACACAAAAAATCCCCCCCCCCCCCCCCCTTCCAAACACCCCCCCCCCCACAAAAATAGAAACACACCAGAAAACTATTTAGAAAAAAAAAATTATTAAGTACCCCCTCCTTTCACATACACACACACACACACACACACACACACACACACACACACACACACACACACACACACACACACACACCCACATACACACACACACACACACCGTCCCCAAAAGTCTTTCAATGAGACTGTAAACTGAGGTACCGTGTGCGAATGCACGCAGATCATCTTGCGCACATGTTAAATCCTATTCCGCTTTTTGTAAGAGTAGGCCATCCTGTGCCGGTGGGAACAGATAAAAGATTTACAAAACTGCATACACACAGGGACTGGATGTAAAAAAAGCACACAACTGCTTATTCCATATCCTCGATATAAAAGAGTTACAAAATTTTTAATACAATAAAATAAAGACATACACAAACAACTTACCAAATAAAAATGCGCCAGCCACCTGATTGTCTGACTGCTTTGGATAGAAACCTGGAAATACAACAGAAACCAACATGAGAAAATGTGATATCATTCTCCCCCACCCCCCTCCCCAACACCCCTCCACATCCATACCCACATACACCCACACACCCGCACACATCCACACACACACACACACACACACACACACACTCCCACCCACACCCACACCTACAGTAATTACCTCTGCCACAGTCCTGACTGTCTTCCTCCCAGTCCTGTCCTCCACTGTCTCCACACACCAACCTTGCAACTCACAGAGTCAACATGGATGTACACAGTGTTCACAACAACATTTACACCATCATCATCCCTCTGCCACATCAAAAAAAAAAAATCACATATTTTTGTACAGCGCTGTTAGTTATTTTTGTCTGGCATTACTATTGCAAGATCAGCTTTTTTGTATGGCATTATTTTTGTAAGATCAGCTATTTTTATACACCATTATCAGTAATTTTTATATGGCATTATTATTGTAAACTCTGCCTAGGACGGTCCCAAGCCCGGCTGAAAAAGGAGGAGGGTTTGGCGTAGGGTTAGCTACCCCACCCTGTGAAAAAAACTCTAGCTACAGAAACGCCAAATAGCAATATAACAGACATCGCGGTCCTGGGGAGGGATGGACCTCCAGCTGGAAGGAGTATGAAGTCGGGCGGTGAAAGCCAGAATCATCTGGAAGCCGTCAGACCGAAGACCATCATCTCCACCAGGACCACCACATCCATCGGTACATGGAACGTCAGGACCATGTACGAGACGGGGAAGACAGCGCAAGTAGCCGCAGAGATGAGGAAATTCAACCTCACCATCCTAGGAATCAGCGAAGTCAGATGGACTGGTTCCGGGCAGAAGCGACTGACTTCCGGGGAGTTGCTGCTGTTCTCGGGGCACGAGCAGGAAGATGCTGCACACACCCAGGGAGTCGCCCTGATGCTTTCCAAGCCAGCACAGGGAGCGCTCATCGGGTGGGAGGCACACGGACCAAGGATCATGACAGCCTCTTTTCGTACAAAGAAGAAGAGGATCAACATGGACATTATCCAGTGCTACGCCCCAACGAACGACAGCGAGGAGGAGGAGAAAGACGACTTTTATAACAGATTGCAGACCATCATACAAGACAGACCGAAGAGAAACATCATCATCGTAATGGGCGACTTCAATGCCAAGATAGGCAGTGACAACCAGGGATACGAGGAGATCATGGGGCGACATGGGCTAGGCGAGATGAACGACAACGGGGAGAGGTTCGCAGACCTGTGTGCCACAAGCAACCTGGTCATCGGAGGAAGTGTTTTCCCGCACAGAAGGATACACAAGGCAACTTGGGTGTCGCCAGACCTGTCAACGGAGAACCAGATCGACCACATCTGCATCGTGAAGAAGTTTCGCCGCTCCCTACAGGATGTACGCGTCAAGCGAGGAGCAGACGTCGCTTCGGATCACCATCTACTTGTTGCCCGATTGAAGCAGAAGCTGAAGAGAAATTGGACGGGGGGATCCAGTCAACGGCAGCGTTACAACACCACGGCGCTGAAGGACAACAGGAAGCAAGAAGAGTTCAAGGTCACTCTATCCAACAAGTTCCAAGTCCTAGGAGAGCTGCTTGAAGAGGAGACGATAGAAGAGAGGTGGCAGAGAGTGAGAGAGACAGTGACCTCAACATGTCAGGAAGTACTGGGCCCCAAATCATTCACACACAAGGAATGGATTTCAGCAGCTACCCTAGAGAAAATAGAAGGAAGAAGAGAAAAGAAATTAGCCGTCAACAGCAGCAGGACACGATCAGCAAAAACAAAAGCCCAAGAGGAATACACAGAAGCAAATAGGGTTGTAAAGCGAAGCATTAAAGCAGATAAGCAAAACTACTTGGAGACATTGGCAAAAGAAGCAGAAGATGCAGCTCACCAGAACAGCACCAAGGACCTGTACTTCATCATCAAGAAGTTATCAGGGAAGTTTGCCAAGCCAGAGAGACCAGTAAAAGACAAGAATGGAGGAGTAATAGCTGATGACGAAGGACAGAAGAACAGGTGGATTGAGCACTTCCAGGAGTTACTCAACAGACCAGCACCTACAAACCCACCAGAGATACCGACAGCTGCAAGCGACCTGCCGATCAAGTGTAGTGCTCCCACAAAGGAAGAGATCCGCAGCGCCATCAAGCAATTGAGGAATGGTAAGTCTGCAGGACCTGACAGCATCCCAGCAGAAGCCCTGAAAGCCGACGTCGAGACCAGTGTGGAGCTCCTCTACCCGCTCTTCGGCAAGATCTGGGAGGAAGAAGAAATACCAACAGAATGGAAAGAGGGTTACCTCATCAAACTCCCCAAGAAAGGCGACCTCAGTTCCTGCTCCAACTACAGAGGGATAACGCTGTTGTCCATCCCAGGAAAGGTGTTTAACCGCATCCTGCTGAACCGGATGAAGGACGCAGTAGACCCGCATCTCCGTGACCAACAAGCTGGCTTCCGAAAGGAAAGATCATGCACGGATCAGATTGCAACACTGCGCATCATCCTGGAACAGTCCCTGGAATGGAATTCGCCACTATACATCAACTTCATAGACTATGAGAAGGCTTTTGACAGCGTTGACAGACAGACCCTCTGGAGGCTACTGAGACACTATGGAGTGCCAGAGAAAATCACCAACATCATCAGGAAATCATATGAAGGAATGACCTGCAGAATAGTTCATGGCAGACAGCTCACCGACGCCTTTGAAGTAGATACCGGAGTAAGGCAAGGATGCTTACTATCTCCTTTCCTGTTCCTGCTGGCCATCGACTGGGTCATGAAAACCTCAGCGGACCAGAAACGTAATGGCATCCAATGGACACCCTGGAAACAGCTAGACGACCTTGACTTTGCGGATGACCTGGCCCTTCTCTCCCACAACCAGCAACAGATGCAGGAAAAGACCAACATCGTTGTGGAGAACTCAGCTAAACTGGGCCTCAACATCAACAGAGGAAAGAGCAAGGTACTCAAGACAAATGCAGCCAATGCAACACCCATCACAGTCAAAGGAGAAGCGCTGGAAGAGGTGGAAAGCTTCACATACCTCGGCAGCATCGTGGACACACAGGGAGGAACAGACACAGACGTCAGAACCCGCATCGGTAAAGCAAGGGCAGCCTTCAAGCAGCTCAGAAACGTCTGGGGATCAAGCGACATCAGCATCGCCACCAAGACCAGGCTCTTCAACACCATCATCAAGCCAATACTAATGTATGGAGCAGAGACCTGGAGAAACACCGTCACCACCATGAAGAAAATCCAGGTCTTCATCAACACCTGCCTCAGGAAGATCCTCAAGATACGATGGCCAGACAAGATCAGTAATGAAGAATTATGGCAGAGAACCAGACAACAGCCTGTTGAGAAGAAATCCTACAGAGACGTTGGCGATGGATAGGACACACCCTACGGAAACCTGTATCCAGCATCACAAGACAAGCTCTCACCTGGAATCCACAAGGGAAAAGAAAGAGAGGGCGGCCTAGAAATACCTGGCGCCGGGACCTGGATGCAGATGCGAAAAAGATGGGCAAGACGTGGGGACAACTGGAACGCCTAGCCCAGAACCGAGATGCCTGGAGACAGCTAGTTGGCGGCCTATGCCCCAGAAGGGACCACAGGCAGACATGACATGACATGACATTATTATTGTAAGATCAGCTATTTTGTTCAGCATGATTTGTACAACTATGCGTAATCTAACACACACCTCACAGGCAGACTCCAGCCCTCAACTGTCCCTTCCCATTGTCTTCACATGTCTGCCAATTCACCAAACCTGTCACATCAAAAACACACCAAATCATCACACCAAATCAGCACACACAAAATTCCACAAGAAAGGAAAACAGACAATTCTTAAAGTGAACACTGCAAAAATGAACAGAAAAAATACCCCCCCCCCCTTCCAAACACCCCCCCCCCCCCCCCTCCACAAAAATAGAAACACACCAGAAAACTATTTAGAAAAAAAAAATTATTAAGTACCCCCTCCTTTCACACACACACACAACACACACACACACACCGTCCCCAAAAGTCTTTCAATGAGACTGTAAACCGAGGTACCGTGTGCGAATGCACGCAGATCATCTTGCGCACATGTTAAATCCTATTCCGCTTTTTGTAAGAGTAGGCCATCCTGTGCTGGTGGGAACAGATAAAAGATTTACAAAACTGCATACACACAGGGACTGGATGTAAAAAAAGCACACAACTGCTTATTCCATATCCTCGATATAAAAGAGTTACAAAATTTTTAATACAATAAAATAAACACACACACAAACCACTTACCAAATAAAAATGCGCCAGCCACCTGATTGTCTGACTGCTTTGGATAGAAACCTGGAAATACAACAGAAACCAACATGAGAAAATGTGATATCATTCTCCCCCACCACCCTCCCCAACACCCCTCCACATCCATACCCACCTACACCCACACACCCGCACACATCCACACACACACACACACACACTCCCACCCACACCCACACCTACAGTAATTACCTCTGCCACAGTCCTGACTGTCTTCCTCCCAGTCCTGTCCTCCACTGTCTCCACACACCAACCTTGCAACTCACAGAGTCAACATGGATGTACACAGTGTTCACAACAACATTTACACCATCATCCCTCTGCCACATCAAAAAATAAATCAGATATTTTTGTACAGCGCTGTCAGTTATTCTTGTATGGCATTACTATTGTAAAATCAGCTTTTTTTGTATGGCATTATTTTTGTAAGATCAGCTATTTTTTGTACACCATTATCAGTTACTTTTGCATGGCATTATTATTGTAAGATCAGCTATTTTTGTATGGCATTATTATTGTAAGATCAGCTATTTTTGTATGGCATTATTATTGTAAGATCAGCTATTTTTGGACAGCATTATTTGTACAACTATGGGTAATCTAACACACACCTCACAGGCAGACTCCAGCCCTCAACTGTCCCTTCCCATTGTCTTCACATGTCTGCCAATTCACCAAACCTGTCACATCAAAAACACACCACATGATCACACAAAATCAGCACACACAAAATTCAACAAGAAACGAAAACGGACAATTTTTAAAGTGAACACTGCAAAAATCAACACAAAAACAGACAAACAAACATAACGCACATAAATAGATACACAAAAATAAACCTCTAAAAAATGTATATCAAAAAGATTTCTATAAAACAGAACTACCCCCCTCTTCTCTCTCTCTCTCTCTGGTCTGATTTGATTCCGGTTGAGGAGATTTTTCTCCTGGAGTTAACATCAGTGCTGACTCCACTCTCCCCAAAAGTCCTTCGGAAGAGACTATGAACAGAGGCCCATGTGCGAACGCACACCGATTATCTTGCGCATACGTTCAAGCCTGTTCCGCTTTTGCTAAGAGTAAGCCATCGTGTGCCAGTGGGAACAGATAACAAGATTTACAAAACTGCATACACACAGGGACTGGATGTAAAAAAGCACACAACTGCTTATTCCATTATCCTCGACATAACAGAATAAAATAAAAAATAAAATAAACAAACGTGCACACACACCACTTACCAAACAAAAATGTGCCAGCCACCTGATTGTCTGAATGCCTTGGGCAGAAACCTGGAAATACAACAGAAACCAACATGAGAAGATGTGATGTCACTACTCCCCCCCTCCCCAACACCCCTCCACATCCATACCCACCTACACCCACACACCCGCACACATCCACACACACACACACACACACACACAAACACACTCCCACCCACACCCACACCTACAGTAATTACTTCTGCCACAGTCCTGACAGTCTTCCTCCCAGTCCTGTCCTCCACTTTCTCCACACACCAACCTTGCAACTCACAGAGTCAACATGGATGTACACAGTGTTCACAACAACATTTACACCATCATCATCCCTCTGCCACGTCAAAAAAAAAAAATCACATTTTTGCACAGCGCTATCAGTTATTTTTGTATGGCATTACTATTGTAAGATCAACTGTTTTTGTACACCATTATCAGATATTTTTTATGGCATTATTATTACTGTAAGATCAGCTATTTTTGTTCAGCATTATTTGTACAACTATGGGTAATCTAACACACACCTCACAGGCAGACTCCAGCCCTCAACTGTCCCTTCCCATTGTCTTCACATGTCTGCCAATTCACCAAACCTGTCACATCAAAAACACACCAATCATCACACCAAATCAGCACACACAAAATACAACAAGAAACGAAAACGGACAATTCTTAAAATGAACACTGCAAAAATCAACACAAAAACAGACAAACAAACATAACAGGCATAAATAGAAACACAAAAATAAACCACTAAAAAATGTATATTAAAAAGATTTCTATAAAACAGAAGTACCCCCCTCCTCTCTCTCTCTCTCTCTGGTCCGATTTGATTCCAGTTCAGGAGATTTTTCTCCTGGAGTTAACATCAGTGCTGACTCCACTCTCCCCAAAAGTCCAGATGAGACTTTAAACCGAGGCCTGTGTGCGAACGCACGCAAAACATCTTGCACACATGATAAATTCTGTTCTGCTTTTTGTAAGAGTAGGCTGCCGTGTGCCGGTGGGAACAGATGACAATATTTACAAAACTGCATACACACGGGGACTGGATGAAAAAAGCACATCAGTGCTTATTCCATTATCCTTGATATTAAAGAAAAAAAATTTAATACAATAAAATAAACACACACACAAACCACTTACCAAATAAAAATGTGCCAGCCACCTGATTGTCTGATTGCCTTGGATAGAAACCTGGAAATACAACAGAAACCAACATGAGAAGATGTGATGTCACCCCCCCCCCCCCTCACCAACATCCCTCCACATCCATACCCACCTACACCCACCCACACACACACACACTCCCACCCACACCTACAGTAATTACCTCTGCCACAGTCCTGACTGTCTTCCTCCCAGTTCTGTCCTCCACTGTCTCCACACACCAACCTTGCAACTCACAGAGTCAACATGGATGTACACAGTGTTCACAACAACATTTACACCATCATCATCCCTCTGCCACGTCAAAAAAAAAATCAGATATTTTTGTACAGCGCTGTCAGTTATGTTTGTCTGGCATTACTATTGTAAAATCAGCTTTTTTTGTATGACATTATTTTCGTAAGAAACAGGTATTTTTGTACACCATTATCAGTTATTTTTGTATGGCATTACTATTGTAAGATCAGCTATTTTTGTACACCATTATCAGTTATTTTTGTATGGCATTATTATTATAAGAATAGTTATTTTTGGACAGCATTATTTGTACAACTATGAGTAATCTAACACACACCTCACAGGCAGACTCCAGCCCTCAACTGTCCCTTCCCATTGTCTTCACATGTCTGCTGAGTCACCAAACCTGTCACATCAAAAACACACCAAATGATCACACAAAATCAGCACACACAAAATTCAACAAGAAACAAAAACGGACAATTTTTAAAGTGAACACTGCAAAAATCAACACAAAAACAGACAAACAAACATAACGCACATAAACAGAAACACAAAAATAAACCACTAAAAAATGTATATTAAAAAGATTTCTATAAAACAGAACTATCCCCCTCCTCTCTCTGTGGTCCAATTCGATTCTGGTTGAGGAGATTTTTTCCTGGAGTTAAAATCAGTGCTGACTCCACTCTCCCGAAAAGTCCTTTGGATGAGACTTTAAATTGGGGCCCTGTGTGCAAACGAATGCAGAACATCTTGCACACATGTTAAATCCTGTTCCGCTTTTCGTAAGAGTAGTCTGTCATGTGCCGGTAGGAACAGATGACAATATTTACAAAACTGCATACACACAGGGACTGGATGAAAGAAAGCACATCAGTGCTTATTGCATTATCTTTGACATAAAAGAATGTTTAAAAATTTAAATACAATAAATAAAAAAACCACACACACAACCTACCAAACAAAATGTGCCAGCCACCTGATTGTCTGACTGCCTTGGATAGAAACCTGGAAATACAACAGAAACCAACATGAGAAGATGTGATGTCACTACCCCCCCCCCCCCCCCCCCCCCCCCACCCCTCACCAACATACCTCCACATCCATACCCACCACACCCACACACCTGCACACATCCACACACCTGCACACATCCACACACACACACTCCCACCCACACCCACACCTACAGTAATTACCTCTGCCACAGTCCTGACTGTCTTCCTCCCAGTTCTGTCCTCCACTGTCTCCACCCACCAACCTTGCAACTCGCAGAGTCAACATGGATGTACACAGTGTTCACAACAACATTTACACCATCATCATCCCTTTGCAACGTCAAAAAAAAAATCACATATTTTTGTACAGCGCTGTCAGTTATTTTTGTATGGCATTACTATTGCAAGATCAGCTTTTTTTGGTATGGCATTATTTTTGTAAGATCAGCTATTTTTGTACACCATTATCAGTTATTTTTGTATGGCATTATTTTTGTAAGATCAGCTATTTTTGTTCAGCATTATTTGTACAACTATGGGTAATCTAACACACACCTCACAGGCAGACTCCAGCCCTCAACTGTCCCTTCCCATTGTCTTCACATGTCTGCCAATTCACCAAACCTGTCACATCAAAAACACACCAAATCATCACACAAAATCAGCACACGCAAAATTCAACAAGAAACGAAAACGGACAATTCTTAAAGTGAACACTGCAAAAATGAACACAAAAGCAGACAAAACAAACATAACACACATAAATAGATACACAAAA
>CM060322.1:518887-536387 GCA_030674155.1 Stramonita haemastoma
ATATTCTCCTACATGTCACAATAAACATACAAAGGACAAGGGTGGGGGTAGACAGGATGGCAGAAAGAAAGGGGAGAGAAACTCAGAAAAACTGGAGTGCCACAGACACTGCAGATCTGTCCTTAGTACAGTCAGTCACAGACAGTGCTGGAAAAAGGAGTGCGGTGAAAACCTTGCAGAAACACAACCATGTGAAGGCTGCAGTCCCCTATACAAAAGGTTTCCCAACAGAAGCACAAAGAAGAAAACTTTCACAGAAACTGGAGCAGAAACATGTTAAACTCAGAAAGTCTAACTTTAAAAGATGAGAGAATATCTATCTGCAGTATGAAGCCAATGTGTGTACACAACAAATGGAGTGACAATTCTTCAGGTGACAGGAAATGTGGACAATAGTCAGCATGACGCAAATGATCAACACTCCATACAATGGGATAACAATCAACCTTTCAAAGCAACATGTCCACCATAAAAAGAGGGAAACAATCTAGAAAGATTCCCTTTCTGACCACTCAACAAACAGAAGAAATACTCTAAAGAGCTGGCCACCTGTATCACTACAAAGGAACATGTACACTAGGACTTCCCTGTACCAACAACTTTTATCACTACAAAGGAACATGTACACTAGGACTTCCCTGTACCAACAACTTGTATCGCTACAAATACAAAGGAACATGGACACTGACTAGGACTTCCCTGTACCAAAGCTTTCTATTTCAGGAAATATATTTATCCTCTTACTGCCGTAAAAAAAAGTATATTGGAAAACCAGTCTGAATCAAGAAGGACAATAAACTGAAGGGCAGATAGTGAGTAAGAGGAATTAAGCTTGTATCTATGGTACCCAGAAAAAGGACAATAGACTGAAGGGCAGATAGTATTTATTTATTTATTTATTTATTCATTCTTTTATATCAAAGATAATGGAGTATGGATATGAGGAATTAAAGCTTGTATCTATGGTACCCAGAAAAATGGACAATAGACTGAAGGGCAGATAGTATTTATTTATTTATTTATTCATTCTTTTATATGAAAGATAATGGAGTATGAGTATGAGGAATTAAGCTTGTATCTATGGTACCCAGAAAAAGGACAATAAACTGAAGGGCAGATAGTGAGTATTTATTTATTTATTCATTTTTTTATATCAAGGATAATTAATGGAGTATGAGGAATTAAGCTTGTATCTATGGTACCCAGAACAAGGACAATAAACTGAAGGGCAGACAGTGAGTATGAGGAATTAAGCTTGTATCTATGGTACCCAGAACAAGGACAATAAACTGAAGGGCAGACAGTGAGTATGAGGAATTAAGCTTGTTTCTACAGCTTTTAGAACCCACATCTGAAAACAAAGGGGGGGGGGGGGGGGATAAAATACTAACAGTTGGAAGTGAAATAAATACAACTTTTGAAAAGTCACAGATTTGGTCTCCTTGAAATGCCACTTTGCCCAGCTGAGTCTACAGGTCATTTCACCAACTACCAACCCTGTCTTTAACAATTTTAAGCCTAAAATAATCAGGAGCTAACAACCCCCACCACACTCCAAGAAATACAAAATCTCCACATGTATGTTATTTAATGTGTTCATGTTTCTTAACACTTTTTATCATCTACTACTCTGCTGTTGAATGTTCTCACATTTCCGAACACTCTTATCATCTACTCATTTTGACTCCTGGTCAGCTTTCTGTGAAGTCCTCCATGCTGACATGAACACAGGACCATACCAAGCCACAGTGTGCACCATCTGACCCTGAGGTCACCCACCACCAACACCTGTCTGATAACTCACACCTATTCTGAACATTCCACTCTTTGACAAAATTACTTTTTCAAACACATGAGTTTGCCAAAAACAAAAAAGAGACGGAGCATAAGGCTAAACAGACTGTATCCATCAGTGACTAATGATTAATCACATTCTTTGTGCTCTTTAGATAGAAAGACAGAGCAGCCTAATGAAAGATGCAATAAAAGAAAAGAGTAGAAATTTCCTGAGTGCTACACAGTCCTGTCTCTAGGTCTACAGTGCTACATGGTCATGTGCCTCTGTTTACACCACTGCAGAATCATGTAGCTAGTCATGCTACCAATCCTATTCAGTCACTGCAGGTACAGCTTCATGTCCACTGTGTGTAGTATTACTATTAAACCAGTCAGTCAGGCAGTATGGCTGTGACTTTGGGGGAATAAAGGCCAAATTCAACATCTTTATCGTCATGTGTCAAACAGAGTTCATCTTTTTCTCTTCTTCACTTCTGCAGCCAAATGTGTATGTTTAAGTTACTTTTGGGGCAAAATTTTCTTGAAGAAAGACAATTATTTTGATGGCAAAGGGAGCTAACCCATCATAATCTATCATAATTTATCTTTTATCAACCTGTTTTAGAATGTGGCCAACTTAGCTGGAAGAGCGAAAACTGACACTTTGGCTTTGTCAGGGGAATCTTGTGCAATCATGGGGAGGCCAGACACGGCTGAGACTACAAACTTTTTTTTATGGAAAAAGAAAATGGATCAGCTGAAGAAAATCAGAAGACCAATTTAGCTTGCAAACTTCTCACTGAAAGATGATGATAGTTGTCACTAAAAAAAAAAAAAGAAGGATTATCACCAGAAAAATAAAGGAGTATGGGGTGAACAGGTAAAAACATGTTTTCAAACTCTGATAAGGAAATGAATCCCTTATGGAAGAAGCCAACAAAGAGGAAATCCGACTTGCAGGTGACTGACTCTGTCCTGATGAACACGTCAGTTCTGCACACATCTTCTATAGCTGGCTGAAATTGCACATGTATAGAGGAAATGCAGATCACAAGAAATAGACAGTGTTTTCCACCTGGCAGTATATGCCAGTTTAGGCGCACATAGGCATATGTGTGTGTGTGGTGAGTATGTGTGTGTGTACATGCATGCATGCATGCACACACATGCACACACATGCATCCCCTTCTTTATTTCCCCCACTCAAACTCCCCTCCTACTCTTTGCACAAACAATACTGCACATGAATGCAGTTTTTTATGGATGGACACATACGTGTGTGTATGCCCCATGCTTCAGTGCATTTTCTCTGTGTGTCTGTCTGCACGTGTATGCACGCAAGTGTGCGAGTCTTCGTAGTTGTATGGTCAAATGTTCTTGGTGAGAAATCAAAGTCTCATCCAATGTTTTCCTGCAGATACACAATTTCACCTGGAAAAAAACGCAAATTTATGCTCAAAGCCCGGTGATAAACCCCCACCTCCAAAGACCCTCCAGCACCACAGGATCACCCCCTCAGAACTATTAAACGACATCCACAAACCACCCCTCAATGCATCGCAAGTCCATCCCCCCACCCCCCCTAAAAAATCAACAAAGTTGAGGGTGTGTTTGTGTGTGTATGTGTTTGTGCATGTGTTTGTGTGTATTCATGCAGTGTGTGTTTGTTTGTGTGTTTGTGCAAGTGTTCATGTGTATTCATGTCCTGTGTGTGCTTGTGCTTGTACGTGTGCATGAACACGGCCCCAAAAGTTTCCCAATAGCCTCCGGCCAGGCGCCATTTCTTAAGAACACGACAGGAGCTTTCTTGAGCCTGAGTGTTGGTAGACTTGCAGTACTCACTCTCTTTTAGTGCTCTTGCTTGACGTTGCTGACCATTGCAATATTGGGAGGGGATGGGCGCTTTCAGCCAACCATATCACTCCTATGGAGACTGTCCTCATCCTGGGGTGAGTAGGTGGTGGTGTGGGGGTGGATGTGTGCATGCATGCATGCGTGCATATATATATATGTGTATGTGTGTGTGTGTGTGTGGTGTGTGTGTGTGCATGCGTGCATGTGCGTGTGCGTGTGAGTCCTAATGTAGTGAGTTATTGTGTAGCATGTGTGTGCTTCTGCTTGTGCGTGTTCGTGCATGCATGTGCATGAACACGACCCCAAATGTTTCCCAATAGCCTCCGGCCAGGCGCCATTTCTTAAGAACACGACAGGAGCTTTCTCGAGCCTGAGTGTTGGTAGACTAGCGGTACTCGCTCTCTTTTAGTGCTCTTGCTCGACGTTGCTGACCATCGCAATATTGGGAGGGGATGGGCGCTTTCAGCCACGCATATCACTACTATGGGGCTGTCCTCATCCTGGGGTGAGTAGGTGGTGGTGTACCCCCCCCCCCCGGGTGCAGGTGGATATGTGTGCATGCCTGCAGGCATGCATGCATGTGTGAATGTGTGCATGTGTGTGAGTGTGCATATTCATGCATAAGTGAGCAACAAAGTGTGAGTGTGTGTGCACATTCTGAAAAGGACTTTCATGCCTTGAGGGAAGGTTTTATGAATCCTCATTTGATAGCCCTGAAAGAAATGAATCCTCAGTTACTTTTGGGAGTAAGGGAGTGTGGCTTACCACAAGGGTTCACTGCTGACAAATGTGTCTCTTCAACACTGGTTCTGAAAATGAATTCGGAAGTCTAGCAAAGGGGAAAAAAAAGTTTTCATTGGGTTGAATTTCTCTCTCTCTCTCTCTCTCTCTCTCTCTCTCTCTCTCTCTCTCTCTCTCTCTCTCTCTTTGAAGGTTGGGTTTTAAAAAAAAGTCATTGTGCCTTATCCTTACCACCAGTAAATAAAATTTAGTCATCTTTATCTCTCTCTCTTAGTATCTTCTGCATCCCTATTCCCATCACATGCATTTATATGCGTACATGCATGCGTTTGTGTGTGTGTGTCTGTCTTTACATGGTAAGGGTGTGTTGGGGGGGGGGGAGGGGGTTGCAAGCTGGTAGGTTTACACAGACATACCTACTCAAAGCAAGGTGTTGACATTCTCTTCAGACTGAACTTTGGATGAAACAAGATGATGCAGAAGAGAGCTAATCAGATCAGAAACCAAATGAAAGAAATATCCAATTACATGCATCTACTGAAGCTTCATAACCAATGCTACAATAAGCCAAACCTAAACCTTGTAAAATGTGTACTGACTTTAAGAAAACTGACAATGAGTACTGACTTAAGAGAAAACTGGGATATCTATTACCCCATGACAAAAGCCAGTCACTAATCCTTTAAGAAAATACTGAACAAAGCTTGGCAGAAAGGACTAGTCCCTCCTCTGTGAAGTGACAGGAAGGCATCAGAGAAAATGAGCACATCAGTCTGCACTCACTAAGGATGCAGTCTGATCCCTGTCTGGCCTTCCTGGTTCCACAAGATTTACTTTGGGATGGGGGGGTGGGGGGTGGAGGGGTGGGGGGGGGGTATACATCTATGTTTACAATACTATATGTTATAGTCAAATCTTAATGTAGAATGCTGCATAGTGATAAAATTTAGCCTAAATTTCAAATATTACAGTCATATATATCTTCAAGTTTGAATTATTGCATAATCATAATAACAATGTATCTAAGTAAAAAATACTAACTGCCAGACATTTAAATTAAAAGTGTTACCACTGTGTATTTAAGATAATGAGATAGAATCATGTATCTAGGTGCTATAGTCATGTATCTCAGATAACGAGATACAATAATATATTGAGGGTCAAGTGCTACAATAATGTATCTAGGTTCAAGTGCTAGTCATGTATTAATATTTTTAATATTACAGTTATGTATCAAGGTTTTAAATGTAACAGTCATGTACCTCAGATCAAAGTTATCAAGAAATGGTAGAAGGAAATCAAAGAATATCCTAACCACAACACGCCATGAGCAGATTCTAACATCCTCAGAAAAATTGTGGCTGATGATGAACTAGTAGAACTGGAACAAAAGAAGTTGAGCAGCAAGAACTAAAACAATACATGTAGTAGTATGGTACCATATCTTAGCAGTTCTAAAGTAGGGTGTGTGTGTGTGTGTGTGTGTGTGTGTGTGTGTGTGTGTGTGTGTGTGTGTGTGTGTGTGTGTGTGTGTGTGTGTCCCATAGACCAACCTGTATCTCAGAAAAAAACACATCAAAACTCTATCTAATAAAAGAAGAAGAAAAAGAAATAAAGCTACAAGGCAATGACGGCCATTAGAATGACTTTTTACAGCCTCACTCAGTCATCTCCTGAACCTGAACACGAGTTAACAGCTCTCTGCCTATGTCCACCTGTAAGGTCAATTCAACAACTGTTTCATCCCTAACATCTGAAGACTGTCATCACTGACCAAACCTTCTAAGACACAGCCTTACATTTCAAATTGTTACCTTATGGAGGATATTTATATATTAGATAAGCCCCACACTGTAATTCTAAACATTCAACAGCATACCTGTTGAGATCTTTTGCTCTTTGTGTGAGTGAGTGAGTGAGTGAGTGAGTGTGTGTGTGTGTGTGTGTGTGTGTGTGTGTGTGTGTGTGTGTGTGTGTGTGTGTCTGTGTGTGTCTGTGTGTGTCTGTGTTTGTGTCTGTTTGTGGGGTTTCTATGACGGAGCTAACAGCTGGTGCCAATATCCTGCAGACTGCTGGAGAGAATTTCTGGTTCATACTGGACAGACTCATGTTACTGAACAGTGCCCAGCCTGACCACACCCTGAAAAGTCATACTTTAAAAAATATCTGCAAGATATATTGAAGCTTATAAAACCAGTGCTATTTTCAAGGCAACTAAACATTTAATTTTTCAAAAGGATTTTGCAGAACATGCATCTAACAGTTCTACAGCATTTTAAATCAAGAAGCGAAGAAACAGAAATGTTTATGACTACAACAATCCAAATCAGCTTAATTCCTCAGAGAAAAGCCTGCCAAATTCTAAAACTGATCCAAATGTAGACCTCACAGATAAAAATGAATAAATAATTATTTTTTAAACAGGGCCCATGGGGCTGAGTAGTCAGCTGACATCAGACATCATTAAGCTGTTCTCAAACTAAACAGGATGATGTGGAATGATAAAGAATTGAACAGAGGAGATTGACACTCAGTCCACAACACACCAACCCACATTGTACTGACCTTGAGCACTAACACCCTGACCTGTCAACCCTGACTGTACTGACCTTGAACAACAACACCCTGACCTGTCAGCCCTGACTGTACTGATCTTGAACAACAACACCCTGACCTGTCAACCCTGACTGTACTGATCTTGAACAACAACACCCTGACCTGTCAACCCTGACTGTACTGACCTTGAATAACAACACACTGACCTGTTAACCCTGACTGTACTGACCTTGGGTATCAAGATGGTATCAACCACACACCGACTGAAGGGTTATACTGAGGACAGAAGGAATCCTGACTATCAGTAAACCTGTCATGATGGTATCAGCTACTCAAACTGTAAACAGTGATACTGAGTATCAAACCAAATCCTTGACAACAAGGCAAAGGCAAAAGGGTGGGAGGTGGGGAAGGTCATACAACTATAACAACAATAGGAAGAAAAAGAAAAAAAATGAAACATTTACACAGCTGTTAACTGACAAAAATATATAGCTCTATGCCCTTCTCCTCTCTCTCTCTCTCTCTCTCTCTCTCTCTGGGTCTAGGGGTGATGTCCCTTGGATGTAGACAGGCACACCAAGAGCTGCGGTAAATTTTGGTTAAAAAACCGATTTTATCCAGCACTATGCCCGTTGATGGATTACCCACAACGCTGGAGGTGACCTTAGGTGCCCTGCTACAGAAAAGTCACCTGACCTCCTGGAAAATCTGTGGAGAAGGAGACTGCACCACTGTTGTTATCAGGCTGAAGACCGGTTCTGACACTGTCAACATGGCGGGACAACAAACATCATCAGTCCCGCAGTGTTACCGTAAAAAGCCTCCCAGTCAGCGTGACAGGGACAGAAGAAGGGCGGAGGAGAGAAGACAAGCTGAGCAGAGAAGACAGGCAGAAGAAGAGGAGAGGAGACAGGCAGAGGAGAGGAGTCAGGAAGCAAGGCAAGAAGATTTAAAGACCAGGGAAAATGAAAATTTTAATTGTGAAAATTCTCTCGGTCTGTTTATGTGTACGCCTCCATCAAACCGCAGTGTTCCGCACAGCGACACGCCCCTGTCTCCAGACCACACTTCGCCGCATGGCCTGCGCTCTGCACGTGAATTTCACCCCATGGCCTCTGATGTCATGCTGGCTGAAACCGACACAGGCGCTGATCATCAAAACAAAACTGACCTTGTGTGTTTGCCTGCAGTGGATACAGCGGGGGACAGTGACTGTGACGATGCACTACAGAAGGCTGAAGACTCTGACTACAGTGTGGAGATCATCAAAGACTATGTCAGTGAACTGACTGATAGATCTCTACAGAGAAAACTGCGGAATACTTCAAGGAATCGGGACTTTCGCCGTGTGTTGGTTTCTGAAGATAGGCCCTCTACAGTGATCTGTGAAAGTGACGACGTGGTATTCCAGTTTGACTGGACAGCTGAAAGTGGCGTGCCTACCAATATCTTTTGGTTTGCCAAAAGGGACACTAAATGCATGAACCAGAAAGAACGGGAAATTTACGCCAGACTGAAGCTGTGGACACCTGCTGACCGCAAGAAGATTAAAGACGGGATCAGTGCAGGACTACACGACTTACACATGGTTATGGATGTGGTCAGATTATTTCTGGGATAAACAGGACTGGTTACTTTTTGACTAAGTGTGGAGTGTATAAGTCTGCATCATCTGAAGATCTTCCGGACACGTCCAGTAACCAGCCAGCAGTACAACCACGACAGTTCTTCGGTCCCTGCTTCGACATCCGTTAGCCGGTTATTACCAGTGACATTCACACACATGTGTAACCATATATAAACAATACCGCGTTTTGGTTACCACTCGCGAAGAATCATTAATATTGTACAGTATTCGATTTTGTTGTACTTTTCGATTTCGGTCCCTTTCCCCAACTACCCGTTTGTGAATGGGCTGAAAAGCTTAACACAATAAATCTTTGTCATTGTCATTGTCATTGTCTCTCTCTCTCTCTCTCTCTCTCTCTCCCCCGGGGCTTGGTGTAGCAATGGCAGAGGGTAGACGTGTTGGATAGCTCTCTTGTTTGAATGGACGGTTGTGCCTGTTTCCATGGATGTATTTACGCTATTTTTGGCAGACGTGTGTGCAATGACTTTGTGCATCCAGGTGTGTTGTTTCATACGTCAATGTTTCACCAGGAGGACCGTGGTTAATATCTTAATAAGTACATGGTGCAAAGAAGGACATTTTCAGGTGACAGGTAAACAAGTTTCATAGCCTCTCTCCACCAGCATTGCCTATCAGGTTGCACGTGCATATTCTGTCGTGATGATCGTGGGAGAAACGTTGTGCTGTGTGTTGCTTGGTGAGTAATGCCATGTGTGTTATGTGTGTGCAATGCAGATTAAATGGTTGTTTTCTGCACATGTGCCTTGTGCCTTTTTGATAAACACTGACATAGGCACTTGAAAACAAAACAAAACAAAACAAAACAAAAACAAAAAAAACCACCACCAGTCTACTTGGTGCAATTCAAGTTCACTTGTTTGGAACTGTTATGATGCCTTCATGCCCCTGTGATAAACCGTGTACAAACACTTGTTAAAAATAGGCACATGAAAATGTCACAACATATGAATGCTACACCACCAAACAATATGTTTCACTTTATAGACTGGCACTTTGTGCAAATGCAGCAAAACTTACAACAATATCTGAATGGACTAAAAACGGACATTGATGGAAAATTCTGCACATTAGAGAGCAACCTATCAAAATTTATGGATGAAATCAGTGAACTGAAAGAAAGTGTAGTTGTTAACACCGGGGACATAAAAGAACTGCAGGAAAGCAACACAATCATGATGGACAGATTAGATGTATTAGAAAGAAAGTTGGAGTCAGCAGAGCAAGATGCAAAAGCCTCCAACCTCAGATTCATGGGTATAGCTGAGTGTGACAGGGAGGATGAGTTTCTGACAACCCAAACTATCATTGACATTCTAAATGATCACTCCATGGTACCAAATTGGCGTCGGGAAGATATTTCCAGAGCCTTTCGAATTGGTAGACCACACCCACACAGCGATAATTCTCGTCCCATTTTGGTGCAGTTTTGTCGCTTTGCAGACAAATTATCAGTACTTTCTGACAAGGAGTTGAGAGATAGTTTGAGGGAAAGCGGCATCAGAGTGGCTGCTGACCTCACAACTCGGCAAAGGAACATGCTGGAGTTCCATCGAGGGCAAGGCAAGATTGCCTACATCTACAATGGAAAGCTGTTTGTGAGAGACAGGCAATCATCAGGTTTTGCAAGAAACAGTAACAATGTGGACTGGTCATATGCCTATCCCGGGCATGAAGAGGAGGGCAGAAACGGTCAGCGCCCCAGTGGTTTCCAAGCTGGAGGGAGGTCTATGCCACGCTACAGAGAGCAGCCACGAAGGCACCACTCTGCAGCCAGACAGGGCAGCTTTGGAGCAGCAGACAGGCGTTACAGGAGACTGGAGCAACCTCAGCAATACAGGTCTCCAAGGTACCGTGACTCCTCTGAGGAACAGGAAAGGAGAAACCTTCCTGTTACCAATCAAAGACTGGAGAGCAGAGACAGGATGACCCCCAGCCACCAGGACTACGTTGAAAAGGAATGTGTGCCTGGCACCCCTGGCCCACGTTTGTACAGTGAGGTTACAAAGTTTGGTCAAGCCAGAGGACACAGTGTTTCTAATCACAAAAGAATGGTGATAATCAAAAACAGAGACAAAAATGCAACCAAAGATGACAGTAACTCCAGAGCAAGGAGGGTTTGGGGTAAAAAATCAGGGCAACATCAGCAGATGAGCAGGCAAGCAGTGACACCTCCTGAGGAGGAGGAAGAGCTTGACACTGCTGGCTATAAAGAGCAAAAACAAAATGACAGTGACACTATTAATGATAAGGAAGAGGATAATAGTACTGACAACCAGGACGAAGACAAGTCAGTGACAGGTGATGATGACATACCAGAAAACAGCAAGAGTTTATCTCAGGATACCATGACAGGTATTAATACAAAAGCTTGTGTTAGAGTTACAGAGACTGTAAACCAAAGAAAAGGCATTGGCAAAAATGAGCTGCAAGCTACAAGCGAAGCAGATACAGAAGAAGACACAAGTCACCATGACCTGACAGAGGAGACACTTCCAAAACTGACAATGACAAAGGGAGCGAGTAATGACAATATAACAGACCGACAAGACTTGGGACATAAGAACAACAGTACTGACACATGCAGCAGGTCTGATAAAGAGGGGGGTCAGTCAGAAGGGTCTTCACCTTCTGCCCATGCTTTGCGTCCAAGGCGGACTGCATCTAGCTCACGTGCTGCAGATCAGAGTCAGAGAAAAGCTGCTGCTAGATCAAAGAGTCAAAGCAGCATTGTTGAGTCATTTAGAAAAGCAGACTCTGCAAAGCAAGCAGGGGTAGGCAGAGACCCCAACCTCACAAACACCAGACCAAAAAGAATGGTGCCCAACACACCAACAAATAGGGACACGGCCGGGCCACAGTACTTTGTAGTCAGTCCCCTGAATCAACATCAACATCCAGGATAGTAACAAGTCCTGATGTACATAGTGTAAATATGCAATGCGTTAAATTTCTGAATTATAATGTTAATGGACTTCTACAAAAGTTAGAAAACATTGAGTTTATTAATTTTCTAGTGTCTTATGACATCATATGTCTAACGGAAACTTATATAGCTTTTGATTTTGAATCAACTTTATTTAATGACTTTGTGATATTTACTTCTAAAGCAAAGAAGCTATCCCACCACGGAAGATATTCTGGTGGAGTAATTGTAATGGTAAGAAAGTCTTTTGTTGATTCTATTACACGCATTCAGGTAGTACAAGAAAATACAGTAGTTTTACAAATAGACAGACACCTCTTTTCTACAGAGAAGAACATAATGATGATTTGTTCATACATCCCACCTTGTGATTCCTTGTTCTGGAAGTCACAACGTGGCGTATATGGAATTGAATTACTTGATCAGTGTTTAGCAGATATATATGAACAACACAGCGATTTTTTCATTCTGTTGAGTGGAGATTTTAATGCAAGAACTGCAATGGAAAACTATAGCTTTAATGGTGATAATAGTGATTTTGAACAAATGTTGGTGTCTGGTAACAATCATTATCCAAGGACATCTCAAGATGATAACATTAACAACTTTGGGGAACAACTAATTGAATTGTGTAATATGCATGACTGTGTAATACTAAATGGTCTGAGTGACCCAGCTTTTGATGATAATTGTACATTTATTGGTTATTCTGGTGAAAGTGTGGTGGATTATTTCATTGTATCCGTGGAACTTTATTCGTCTGTTCATATTTCAGCTTTAGAAGTAGAGAGCATAGTAGAGTCAGACCATTTGCCAGTAAGTATGAAAGTAGTTATAAGGGACAATCAGGAAGGGGGGGTTATTGAAGAAAAACACAATGAAAACAAAACATGTGAAAAATTCATGTGGAATGAAGCATATAGAGACGAGTTTGTCAAATCATGGGAGAGCAAAGATATTCAAAACAGAATGATGATAGCTGTGGAAGATTTAGAGAGAGATGTAGACAGTGCCCTTGAAATGTTTGTACATTGCCTGAAAGATGCCAGCAGATGTATGGTAAAGCAAGCTGGTTTTAACAAAAAGAAAAAATCAGCATGGTTTGATGGTGAGTGTAAAAACATGAAAAAAGAAACCAGAAAAAAACTTAATCATTTTCGATTGACTAGGAAGGAAGAAGATAGAACTATGTATGTTGAAGCTAGAAAGAAATATAAACATTTGCTAAAAGCCAAGAAACTCACTTACAGCAGGCAACAAACTGAAAGGCTAGCAAACGAGGCTAACAGTTCCTCTAGTTTTTGGAAGGAGTTAAGACGGTTAGGTCTTGGAAATAAGAAAAGAATAACAAACAACATCACAACAGATGACTGGTTTAACCACTTTAGAAAAGTCTTCCAGGGTATAACTGATGAATGTTTTGATGAATGTACTGATGAATGTGATATTGTAATTGATTTATCTGAGGAAACAGATCACGTGTTAAATAAAAAGATAGCAGAAGAAGAAGTTATTTATGCCATTAGAAAGCTGAAAAACAACAAAGCAAGTGGTATTGATGAAATTTCTGCAGAAATGCTAAAAAATGGTGGTGCAAAGGTCATTGTATTTCTAGTAAAGTTATTTAATGTGATTTTTGATCAAGGCATTTACCCACAAGAATGGTCAAAAGCCATAATTATTCCTCTGTATAAGAAGGGAGATCCCGAGGATGTTGACAACTATAGAGGAGTGTCTCTTTTAAGTATAGTCTCTAAATGTTATACTACAATACTGAATGCTCGATTGTATGAATGGTTAGAAAATAATAACGTTATTTCGGAATGTCAAGCAGGTTTTCGTCAAAAGTATTCCACAATTGATCATATATTTACATTGTATGCCACTATTCAGAATTATATGTCTAAAAAAGGAAGAAAATTGTACGTTGCCTTTGTAGATTTCAAAAAGGCTTTTGACTCAGTCGAACATGATAGGTTATTACGTTATATCAAGGGCCAAGGTGTAAAAGGTAAGTTTTTTGCATCACTTAGAGCGATGTACGAATCATTATCAGCATGTATACGAGCAAATTTTGAATTAACTGATATGTTTCAAACACCAGTGGGAGTAAGACAGGGTTGTGTTCTAAGCCCCACATTGTTTTCTATGTTTATTAATCAGTTAGCAAATCTTATGACTGAAAAAGGTAAGCATGGGGCTCAGATGTTTCCAGATATTTTTGAGTTGTTTATTTTGTTATTTGCTGATGACGTGGCATTAATGTCAACTACACCTTCAGGCTTACAAAATCAATTAAGGGTTTTAGAAACTTGCTGTGATAATATGAAATTAAATATAAACATAGACAAAACTAAGATTATGGTATTTAGAAAAGGGGGATACTTAGGAAAACATGAAAAATGGTTTTTTCATAATAAAAAATTAGATGTAGTGAACAATTATTGTTATTTGGGATTTAACTTTACACCTATGATTAGCGCAAAGAGAGGTACATCACATTTAGTTACTAAAGGCAAAAAAGCAGTTATACAGCTTAACAAAGTTTTCCAGAGGTGCAAGGAAATGACAGTTAAGTCATTCTTTAAAATTTTTGATATTAAAATCCAACCAATATTGTTATATTCAGCTGAAATATGGGGGCTGCATAGGTTAGAACATCTAGAAAAAGTACATTTAATTGCTTGTAAAAGGTTTTTAGGTGTGCCTGCCAGGACACCAAATAAGATGGTTTACGGAGATCTTGGCAGGTACCCACTGTATGTAAATACATATGTTGCATGCATAAGATTTTGGTTTAAACTACTACACATGAATCCTGAAAGATTACCATATAAAGCTTATCATATGTTGTTAGAATTAGATAAAAAAGGTAAGCAATGCTGGGTCTCTAAAATCAGGGAAGTATTATGTATTACTGGGTATAATATCGTTTGGTTAAACCAAGGTGTAGGAGACATAAAAATGTTCTTGCGTGCCTTTAAACAAAGACTTGTAGATTGGTTTGCTCAGGAATGGGCAGGCACCATTAGAGACCGTGAGCGATATGATGGTTATAGAAACTTTAAAACTATTTTTGAAAAAGAAAAGTATATAACCGAAATGGATACATATTGTTTTCGAGTTGCTGTTACGCAAGTTCGATTTAATGCTCTACCATTGAACAATAATACACAGCGGTATAATAGTTTAAACGAAGTTAAGCAATGCCCTGTTTGTAAAGATCAAATAGAAAATGAAGAACACTTTATACTGAATTGCCCTATCTATGAAGACTTAAGAAATAAGTTTCTTAAAGATTCCAAAAGACTTCCTTTCTATGTACTACTTAAAGCCACTGTACCTACTGATAGATACAATTTATCACGTTTTATCTTTCATGCAACCAATAGAAGAAATAGGATAACTTTCTAGAAATTGATATTTGTATTGATGAATAATACATCTAAAACAGTGTCTTTTACGATACGTGTGAATTGTTCCGTGATTAACTATGAAGAAATGGCTTATATAACTTTCTTGCTTTATTATTACTCATACATTATTTCATATACATATACGTTGATAGTAATATGTTTATAACACCTATGTCATATGCACACACTCTATGCCCACCACTCTTTTGTATTGTGGCCTAAGGCCGATGTACATTAAACAATTTCAGTGTTCAGTGTTCAGTGTTCTCTCTCTCCCCCTCTACCCCCTCACTCTCTTTCTCACACACACACACACACACACACACACACACACACACACACACACACACACACACACACACACACTCACACACACACGTATGTATGCATGCATGCATGCATGTGTATGCACACACACCACCAGTGCTCACTCCAATCCCCCGAAAAATCCTTCAAACAAGACTATAAACTAAGGTCCTGTGTGCAAACGCATGGAGAACATCTTGCGCACACGTTTTGGAAGAGTAGGCCATTGTGTGCCAGTGGGAGCAGATTACAAACTTTATAAAACTGAATATTTACATGGACTGGATGTAAAAAAAAAAAAAAATTTAAGCAGAAAAGTGCTTATTCCATTATCCTTAAAAAAAACAACAACTGGAGGATGGGTGAATGGCCTGGTTTGGCTGTCTCTGCTTCCAGCAGCTTCTTCTGTCTTTCCACTGTTGTAGTCTCTCCCTCTTCCCTGCAATTCCTTCATGTACAGACCTCCTCCGCATGTTGCTATTTTCTTCCACTGTTGTAGTCTCTCCCTCTTCCCTGCAATTCCTTCATGTACAGACCTCCTCCGCATGTTGCTATTTTCTTCCACTGTTGGAGTCTCTTCCTTCTTTCCTGCAAATTCCTTCATGTACAGACCTCCTCCGCATGTTGCTATTTTCTTCCACTGTTGGAGTCTCTTCCTTCTTTCCTGCAAATTCCTTCATGCACTTCCCTCTTCCACCTGTTGCCATTTTCTGCATGTGATTCCCCGCTGTCAGAGCTGATTCCTCCAGTATTGCCATTTTCTGCATGTGATTCCCCACTGTCACGGCTGATGTCCAGCTTTCCTGTCCCATGTGCTCACATCCTTGAAGCGCTGTGCTGGACACCCTGATGGACAATCCATGTCCTGCAGCCAGTTCCCTGTCTGAACACAATATCCTGGGGACAGCGTCCATCCTTCCTACAGTGCTGAGGACCAGTGTCCATGTCCTTCCTACAGTGCTGATGACCTGTGTCCATCCTTCCTACAGTGCTGATGACCAGTGTCCATGTCCTTCCTACAGTGCTGATGACCAGTGTCCATGTCCTTCCTACAGTGCTGATGACCTGTGTCCATGTCCTTCCTACAGTGCTGATGACCAGTGTCCATCCTTCCTACAGTGCTGATGACCAGTGTCCATGTCCTTCCTACAGTGCTGATGACCAGTGTCCATGTCCTTCCTACAGTGCTGATGACCAGTGTCCATGTCCTTCCTACAGTGCTGATGACCAGTGTCCATCCTTCCTACAGTGCTGATGACCTGTGTCCATCCTTCCTACAGTGCTGATGACCTGTGTCCATCCTTCCTACAGTGCTGATGACCAGTGTCCATGTCCATCCTACAGTGCTGATGACCAGTGTCCATCCTTCCTACAGTGCTGATGACCTGTGTCCATCCTTCCTACAGTGCTGATGACCTGTGTCCATCCTACAGTGCTGATGACCAGTGTCCATGTCCTTCCTACAGTGCTGATGACCAGTGTCCATCCTTCCTACAGTGCTGATGACCAGTGTCCATGTCCTTCCTACAGTGCTGATGACCAGTGTCCATGTCCTTCCTACAGTGCTGATGACCAGTGTCCATCCTTCCTACAGTGCTGATGACCAGTGTCCATCCTTCCTACAGTGCTGATGACCAGTGTCTATGTCCTTTCTACAGTGCTGATGACCAGTGTCCATCCTTCCTACAGTGCTGATGACCAGTGTCCATGTCCTTCCTACAGTGCTGATGACCAGTGTCTATGTCCTTCATACAGTGCTGATGACCTGTGTCCATCCTTCCTACAGTGCTGATGACCAGTGTCTATGTCCTTCATACAGTGCTGATGACCAGTGTCCATCCTTCCTACAGTGCTGATGACCAGTGTCCATCCTTCCTACAGTGCTGATGACCAGTGTCCATGTCCTTCCTACAGTGCTGATGACCTGTGTCCATCCTTCCTACAGTGCTGATGACCTGTGTCCATCCTTCCTACAGTGCTGATGACCGGTGTCCATCCTTCCTACAGTGCTGATGACCAGTGTCCATCCTTCCTACAGTGCTGATGACCTGTGTCCATCCTTCCTACAGTGCTGATGACCAGTGTCCATCCTTCCTACAGTGCTGATGACCAGTGTCCATCCTTCCTACAGTGCTGATGACCAGTGTCCATCCTTCCTACAGTGCTGATGACCAGTGTCCATGTCCTTCCTACAGTGCTGATGACCTGTGTCCATCCTTCCTACAGTGCTGATGACCAGTGTCCATCCTTCCTACAGTGCTGATGACCAGTGTC
>CM060322.1:551387-553887 GCA_030674155.1 Stramonita haemastoma
ACAAAAGAACAAGAACAAAAATTGCAAAGAAGAAGAAGAAGAATTGCGAAGAAGAACTGCGAAGAAGAATTGCGAAGAAGAAAAATTTCGAAGAAGAAGAATTGCGAAGAAGAAGAAGAATTGCGAAGAAGAAGAATTGCGACGACGACGAAGAAGAAGAGGAAGAAGAAGAATTCTGAAGAAGAATTGCGAAGCAAAGAAGAAGAAGAAGAAGAAGAAGGAGGAGGAAGAGGAGGAGGAGGAGGAGGAGGAGGAGGATGAGGAGGAGGAGGAGGAGGAAGAGGAGGAGGAGGAGGACAAGAATACGAATTCGGAGTAGAAGAAAAAGAAGGAGGAGGAAGAGAACAAGAACAAGAATACAATTCAAGGAAGAAGAAGAAGAAGAAGAAGAAGAAGAAGAAGAAGAAGAAGAAGAAGAAGAAGAAGAAGAAGAAGAAGAAGAAGAACAACAACAACAACAACAACAACAACAACAACAAAACAAGAACAAGAAGAACAAGAAGAACAAGAAGAACAAGAACTGTTCAGTATAATTTTCAACATGACCTTGCTTGGGTGGTATAAGAGGCTGATTGTGCGGTAATTCTGGCACTGCTGAAAATTTCCTTTCATGGGTTGTTGTTTCTCTCATGTTTTTGCACCTTACCTCACAGAGCCCTAGGATGTGCCATTGTTATCTGGCCATCTCATGTGTTAGTTCTTCCACTTTGCCTGTGGCTCTTAGTGTTCATACATTCCAAGTGCCAATGGTGATGTAGTTTCTGGCACGGATTTTGCTGTGTTGTACATCAGTAGCATACTTTCTACTTCTGTCCTGATGTGCAACAGAAGGCAGGTCCTTGGTAACCCGGGCGATGACCGATCCGGTATGGAGATTCCGTTTATTGTCCTCCAAGGTGTGTCTTGGGCATATCAAACCTGACGGAGCCCATCTCTCTCCAAGTCGGATTTTTGGGTTGGGTTTACTCCCCACGTGTAGCCATTAACCGATGGGAAAACCCCCCACAAAACATAACAAAATATCAACAATATATTCAACCCACTAGAAACCCTGCATCATCACTATCAACAACAAAACAAACCAAACGATTGTAACCCCCCTCACAAAACGTATTTTTGTGTTTGGCGTTACTAAGCGTTAAGTGCAGTAACTCCCTTGTAGAGTTGAGTGATGGCCCCTTAAAAAGACATGCCTATCGGGATACTTCTGTTTTTAAATCTCACTTCCTGCCTGGGGCTGGTGAGGGAAAGACGCGTGACAGAGACTCGCTCCTGAGTCTGGATGTTCCTGATTAAGGTTTGATATTATTAATTTCGTTTTTGGTCATACGATCTGTTTAAGCCAATTTTAGCTTAATTCAGATTTGTGGTGGAAGGTTCAGGAAAACTATATGTTTGATTTAATTTCACAGGCTTTCAACCTGTGAATTAACAGTGATCGTAATTTCGTAAGTGATCGCTTCGATTGTTCGATTGTTCGAAGCGTGGGTTCGAACAAAGGAAGCGTGGGTCCCGTCATGGTCTTTGTTGTAAACTTAATTGTTGGTAGAATATTGTGCAGCTATTATTAAAATGCTGGAAATAATTCTAGTGTGACTTTACACTACAAATATATGGGTGTGAAAGCCTACTTAGATTTGTGATTTATTTGTAATAAATCACGTAGCAATTCTAAAACGGGTGTAATGGCAATGGAATGTCATTGTGGACATTTATTTAAAATAAATTAGTCCCTTTTATTAATGTTTGCACAGTTTCATAGGATGGACCATCCTCTGTCCTAAAGTAAATGAGACATGTTGTGAGACAAGTTATTAAAATTATGTAGTAATGATTTTATCATTAGAATTGTGATTTATTTGTAATAAATCATTTAGTAATTCTAAAACAGGTGTAATGGCATTGGAATGTCATTGTGGACATTTATTTAAAATAAATTAGTCCTTCTTATTAATGTTGGCACAATTTTATAGGAAATAGGATGGACCATCATCTGTCCTAAAGTAAATGAGATATGTTGGGATGCTTGTACAGTTTCATAGGATGGACCATCATCTGTCCTAAAGTAAATGAGACATGTTGGGATGCTTGCACAGTTTTCATAGGATGGACCATCATCTGTCCTAAAGTAAATGAAACATGTGTAAAACTAACTACTAAAATTATGCAATAATTTTAGAGGTTATGTTAGTTTGTTTTGAGAATATTTAATTCTCATGAGTATTGTAAACTAGCTCAGTGATGGATAATTTTGTGGTGATGTTTTTTACATTGTATGTTCTTTTGATTACAGGAACATCGTCTTTTTCTGTCACCTTCTCCTCACACCATCATCCCATCCCCACTCTCATCCTTCTGTGTGCCTGATGGGAGATTGAGCCATTGATTTTTGATGTATGAAAAACTAGGACAGATTATACTTTGTGTTTTTTAATTGTACTTGTAGTACAATTAGTCATTGGTGTTTTGTGTAATGTGGTAGTGTTGTAGGTTGTGTTGT
>CM060322.1:561387-568887 GCA_030674155.1 Stramonita haemastoma
ATATAAATAGGATATCTATTCCTTTCACCATAAACAAAGTCATTTGGGGTTCTCCTTTCAACACCCAGAATTTTTTCAAAACAAACAAATGCATTTGTTCACACTGACCTGCTGCATTGTCCAGACCCCAGAGTTCTGCTCCATACAAAGCAATAGGAACAACCTGTGAGTCAAAAAGTTTCAAAAATAGTTCTAAGCTGTTATTATTCAAGGCTCTAAGTTTTCTCATAATACACATCACAGCATTCTTGGCTTTACTGACAAGGTCATTATGCTGATGTAAAAGTAAGTCTTGTAGAAAATGATATAGGCCTACCTAAATATTTGTACGCATTTACAATAGGCATTTCAACAGTGTTATATTTCCAAGTTTCCCTTGCAGAAAGATGACCACCTTTTCTAAATACAATACTTTTACTTTTATAAGAGTTTACCTTCAAATCCATAGACTCTGCTGCTCTTTGCAAACTATTTAGTTGGGTCTGCAATCCAATACTTGTCTCAGCTAATAGAACTATATCGTCTGCTAATAACATTATGAAGAGTTCAAAATAATTGTTGGTAAACAAAGCCCCATGTCTTCCATTTTCAATAACTTCATTAGCGAGATCATTAATGAATAAAGAAAATAGAATTGGACTACAGACATCACCTTGCTTTACACCATAAGTACAAGTAATTAAATCTGTCAATTTTGAACCACATCTAACCTTAACTTTGATACTATCATACATACTTCTGATACTTTAAACATTTTACCCATTATTCCATTTTTTAAAAGAATCTGCCATTGAATGCTCGATTCAAAGAGTCAAAAGCTTTCTCAAAATCTATGAAAGCTACTTTTAATTTTCTGTTACAAGATAACTGTTTTTGTACTAAAGATAACAAAGTAAACATATGGTCAGTAGTTGAATAATTCCTTTTAAAACCAGCTTGATGTTCTCCAGTGATATTATTTTCCTGAACCCGCTCTTGTAAACAATGGTTTATAATTGTACTATATATCTTACTGCTAATGTCACTTAATGTAATGCGACTACAGTTATTAGGGTTTTTACTATCACCTTTTTTGTACAAAGGTAGAACAATGCCTTCTGACCATTTTTGTGGAAAAACGCCTTTTTCAAATAAAGCATTGAAAAACAACACAAAGAATTCAATAACATTGTCACTTGCATTTTTAAATAGTTCTCCAATGATCCCATCTGGGCCAGCTGCTTTTCTGTAAATAGATAGATAGATAGATAGAGATAGATAGAGAGAGAGAGAGAGAGAGAGAGAGAGAGAGAGAGAGAGAGAGAGAGAGAGAGAGAGAGAGAGAGAGAGAGAGAGAGGTTTATCTTTGAAAAGTTAAAAAAACAACTGATTTTTTGAAAAATGTGTTATAATAAAATAAAAGAACAAGAGCAATGGAAAGGGGAGAGAGAGAGAGAGAGAGAGAGAGAGAGAGAGAGAGAGAGAGAGAGAGAGAGAGAGAGAGAGAGAGAGAGAGAGAGAGAGATTTGATTTATTCTTTTATATCGAGGATAATGGAATAAACACTCTTGTGCTTTTTTTCATCCAGTCCCCGTGTGTATGCAGTTTTGTAAATGTCATCTGTTCCCACCGGCACACGATGGCCTACTCTTTCGAAAAGCGGTACAGGATTTAAGGTGTGCGCAAGGTGTTCTGTGTGCGTGGCACACGGGCCTGGTTTAAAGTCTCATCCGAGAGAGAGAGAGAGAGAGAGAGAGAGAGAGAGAGAGAGAGAGAGAGAGAGAGAGAGAGAGAAACAGACAGACAGACAGACAGACAGACAGACAGAGTGACAGAGAGACAGAGACAGAGAGAGTTTGTCTTTGAAAAGTAAAAAACAAAACTGATTTCTTAAAAAGTGTTATAATAAAATAAAAGAACAAGAATTTGTCCCCAATTGAAGTGAAGAGCAATGGAAAGGAGAGAGAGAGAGAGAGAGAGAGAGAGAGAGAGAGAGAGAGAGAGAGAGAGAGAGAGAGAGAGAGAGAGAGAGAGAGAATAACCATAAGAATAACATAACAAAATTTGTATTGCTTTACCCTGATAAGCTCATACAGCAAGGGAATGTGGCCGCCCCACGCCATAACATGACATGGAAACCACAAAAAGATAAATAAAATAATAAATGAAATAAAATAAAGACATGGAAACCATGGCACTGATCTTCAAACTGTACAGCCAAACACCACACTCTTAACTGTCCGGATTTGTTACCTCATTCCAGCGTTTCTTATGTCAAGCCTCTGTGGCACACACACACACTGCCAGCCACTAGAAAACTGGGGGAGGTCACGAGGTGTCGCTAAATCCCGTGATGCACGTGATAAGGTCGGCCATTGTCGTCTGTCCCTGATTCCCTTCGCTTCCCTCTCTGCAAACTGGTGAGTTTGGTAGGTTTTTTTTTCCCTTTTATCAAGTTTTTGTCTTGCTATTTGACTAACTAGTACACACCTAAATCAGTGTCTGGTTTGCATGCCTATTCCAACACAATGTCACCAGACTGGCATGCCTCTAAATCTTCACCATCTGCTTGAAGGACAGTTCCCATGTATTCTTTTTGAAGTGTTGGTTTCTTTGGCTGTCTCTCAATCTTTTCTGGACAGAACTATTGAACAAGTCAGAGTAGCTACGTACTGTATGACATTCCCTGTCTTAATTCCACCTATTCTTAATCCTCAGAGAGAATGAATGAATGAATGAATGAATAAATTAATGAATGAATAATCTTTATTTTTCAAGGGTTACAGACCGGGATTGGAGATATAGCTTTAAAAAAAAAAAAGGAAAAAAGGTAACAGCAAGCCTTAACCCACAAACCACCATCACCAGAGAGAGAGAGAGAGAGAGAGAGAGAGACAGACAGACAAACAGACAGACAGACATTGGGTTAATTTTTTTTTATATCGAGGATAATGGAATAATCATTCATGTGCTTTTTTTTTATAATCCAGTCCCCGTATATGCAGTTATGTAAATCTTGTCATCTGTTCCCACCGGCACACAATGGCCTACTCTTACGAAAAGCGGAACAGGATTTAACGTGTGCTCAAGATATTCTGCGTGCTTTCGTACACGGGCCTCGGTTTACAGTATCATCCGAAAGACTTTTGGGGAGAGCCGAGTCAGCACTGATGTTAACTCCAGGGGAAAAATCCCCTCCACCAGGAATCGAACTCGGGTTGTCAAAATGCGAGTACAATGTTCTGACCACTAGGCTATCCCGTCTCCCAGAGAGAGAGAGAGAGAGAGAGAGAGAGAGAGAGAGAGAGAGAGAGAGAGAGATTTATATATTTATTTATTCTTATATATCGAGGATAATGGGATAAGCACTATTGTGCTTTTTACATTCAGTCCCTGTGTGTATGCAGTTTTGTAAATCTTGTCATCTGTTCCCACCGGCACACAATGGCCTACTCTTAGAAAAGCGGAAAAGGATTTAATGTGTACGCAAAATGTTCTCACCTGAAGGACTTTTGGGAGGAGTAGTCAGCACTGATGTTATAACTCCAGGGAAAGGAGAGAGATTTGATTTGATTTGATTTGATTTGATTTATTCTTTTATATCGAGGATAATGGAATAAGCACTCTTGTGCTTTTTTATCCAGTCCCCTGGTGTATGCAGTTTTGTAAATGTCATCTGTTCCCACCGGCACACGATGGCCTACTCTTACGAAAAGCGGAACAGGATTCAACGTGTGCGCAATATGTTCTGCGTGCGTTCGCACACGGGGCCTCGGTTTAAAGTCTCATCGGAAGGATGGAAGAGACTTTAAACGAGAGAGAGTCGCTCATTTGGACTCTAACTCACTCTCTCTCCTCTCTCTCTCTCTCTCTCTCTCTCTCTCTCTCTCTCTCTCTCTCTCTCTCTCTCTCTCTCTCTCTCTCTCCTCTCCCTCTCTCTCTCTCATTGGACTCTAACTCACTCTCCTCTCTCTCTCTCTCTCTCTCTCTCTCCTCTCTCTCTCTCTCTCTCTCTCTCTCTCTCTCTCCTCTCTCTCTCTCACACACACTCACACACACACACATGCACGCACGTACACGGGCGCACACCCCCCCTCCCCCCAAGAGAGAGAGAGAGAGACAGGGAGGGAGAGAGAGAGACAGAGACAGAGACAGAGACAGAGATTTAATTTATCTATTTAATTATTTAGTCTTTTATTCCGAGGTTAATGGAATAAGTGGGCACTGGTGTTAACTGCAGACTTGTTGAATGTTTGGCTGGGAAACAAAAAGAACTGTCTAAACAGATTGTTGACAGATAAAAAGATGGAATGGAACCCCTCCTGAAGAGTTTAAAATATTAGGACTTTGGTTCATAAATGATCTGTCACAAATGACAGAAATAAACACAGACGATAAACTCCTGGAAATAAAAACTCTATTCAGAATATGGTTGCAAAGAACAGTTACTTACACCTTCAGGGACAATAGTGCTACTAAAATCACTTCTACTCTCCAAACTGATCTAGCATTCTGCTAGAATAAAATCACTTCTACTCTCAACACTGATATAGGCCTATCTATCTGTGCATTCTGCTAGAATAAAAGCACTTCTACTCTCAACACTGATATATCTATCTGTGCATTCTGCTAGAATAAAATCACTTCTACTCTCAACACTGATATATCTATCTGTGTATTCTGCTAGAATAAAATCACTTCTACTCTCAACACTGATATATCTATCTGTGCATTCTGCAAGAATAAAATCACTTCTACTCTCAACACTGATATATCTATCTGTGCATTCTGCTAGAATAAAATCACTTCTGCTCTCAACACTTGATATATCTATCTGTGCATTCTGCAAGAATAAAATCACTTCTACTCTCAACACTGATAATCTATCTGTGCATTCTGCTAGAATAAAATCACTTCTACTCTCAACACTGATATAGGCCTATCTATCTGTGTATTCTGCTAGAATAAAATCACTTCTGCTCTCAACACTGATATATCTATCTGTGCATTCTGCCACCCCATCCTCCTGAAACTCCCATCAAACAACTACAAAAAATGTGCTTTGAATTTGTGTGGGACAAAAAGACCGAGAAGATTTTTTTTTTTAATTGCTGTCCACGATTTGGAAGGAGGGTGTATTGGGTATTTCGAATATTGAAGTATATATAAAGTCATTAAAATTAGTAGATGAAAAAGTTTATAAATAACATTCGGTAATGAGCGACTATTATACTATTCTTAAGCCCAGAGACTGACTTAAACCACATGTATGGGGCCAAATGTTTTGAAAAGAGTAGATAAAATCCGTTTTTGAGAGACGTCTTCTCCCCAAATTGTTGGTTTTTTTTGTTTTTTTTTTCTTTTTTGGGGGGGTGCGCGCGCGGCGTGTACGCGCGTGCGTGCGTGTGTACGTGCGTGCGTGCGTGCGGGCGTGTGTGTGTGTGTGTGTGTGTGTGTGTGTGTGTGTGAGAGAGAGAGAGAGAGAGAGAGAGAGAGAGAGAGAGAGAGAGAGAGAGAGAGAGAGAGAGTCTAAATGAGTGACTATTATACCATTCGCCCCCAGAGATTTAATCCATATGTACAAGGCCAAACGTTTTGAAAAAAAAGTAGATAAGGCCTTTGGACACAGTCACTCATCATCACCCTCCCCAAGAAAGGAAACCTGCAGCAGTGCCAGAATTACCCCCATATGCCACCCAAGCAAGGTTTATGTTGAAGATAAAAATTAATTGAACAGACTGAAACCACAAGCAGAGACCATGATTGCTGAGGAACAAGCAAGTTTCATAGCAGGGCGTAGGCCTATCACATGTATAGGCTAGCACAACTGAACAGATACAGAGAGAGAGAGAGAGAGAGAGAGAGAGAGGGGGGGGGGGGGGGGGGGGGGGGGGGGGGGGGGAGGGGTTGCAAAGGGGTGAGAGAAAGACAGGCTCGGCTATACTAGGCTAGGCTAGCGTGGGAAGTGTCAGCTAGGCTAGTGCCAGACTGTGAAAGGGATGAGACAGCTGGAAGGTTTCAAGTGGTCAAAGTTGAATAAATAAAACGTTCCTCCATCCATGATGGGCTAGCCCAGCCTATATACTATGTGTGACGCTCCACCACATAATGAGACGGAGTGCACCTGAGGTCAATTTTAAGTTATTGACATGTTATTAATGTGCAATAAAGTGGCTATCAAATACAAAAAACAGATTGAAAATTGGACAATTCTGTGCAACATTATTACAAATTGAAATGATAGACTGCAGGGTGGGACAAAATGAGAAACGGGCAAGTTTATTTTAGTAACAGGTTGTCAGAATGAGTGCTTTGGTATTTTCAAAACACATTTAAAAGCAAAAGGAATAACAATTATGCCTTAACTTGTGCGTAAGATGTTCTGCAGTGTGTTTTCATACATGGGGCCTCGGTTTTTAGTCCGAAAGGCTTTGGGGAGAGCGGAATCAGCACTCCAGGAGAAAAACCCCCCTCGACCGGGAATCGAACCCGGTCGTCAAAGTGCTAGCGCAATGTTCTGACCACAGGCTATCCATCCCCCCCCCCCCCCCCCCCCCCCCCCCCCCCCCCCCAGAAGACAGAGAGAGAGAGACAGAGAGAGAGAGAGGGGAGAGAGAGAGAGAGAGAAGAGAGAGAAGAGAGGAGAGAGAGAGAGAATAATCTTTATTATCTTTATTTTTCAAGGGTTTACAGAGTAAGCATTACAATACTTTTTTTTCATCCGGCCCGAGAGGGAGAGGAGGGAGAGAGAGAGAGAGAGAGAGAGAGAGAGAGTGAGAGAGAGAGAAGAGAGAGAGAGAGAGAGAGAGAGAGAGAGAGAGAGAGAAGAGAGATTCACGAAAAATTGAAGCAATCATTTAGCATTAATGCGAACACTGCATTTAACATTTGGACATACAATTTGTAATTATTTAGAACATTATACACGCACTGAAATGTTTGATGCAGGCTTGCAGGCAGACACTTATCACACCATTCACGCACGCACACACTCACGCGCGCACGCGCACGCACACACATCACACACCACATTCACAATCATTCTACATAACACGTACGCACGCGGTGCATACGCACATACGCCAAAAACCCACGCATGCTTACACACCACAAGCACGCACATGCTCACCGCGTATTCACACACACACACACACACACAACACACCCCACACACACACAAAACACACCACACACACTCACACACACACACACACATACACACACACACATCCTTCGGATGAGACTTAAAACCGAGGCCCCGTGTGCGAACGCACGCAGAACATCTTGCGCACACTTAAATCCTGTTCCGCTTTTCGTAAGAGTAGCCATCGTGTGCCGGTGGGAACAGATGACAATATTTACAAAACTGCATACACCCCGGGGACCGGATGAAAAAAAGCACATGATTGCTTATTTCTGTTATCCTCGAATAAAAGAAAAATAAATAAATAAATAAATAATAAATAAACACACGCCCCGCGCGCGCGCGCGCACTCAAACCCAAACGCAAACCCACACGCA
>CM060322.1:574041-596603 GCA_030674155.1 Stramonita haemastoma
AACTTACCGACACCCATATTAAAGGCTGCAGGTAATTCTATCTGTAAACTGCCGTCTGTAAGATCCGATAAAACATAGAGGTAACATATGGTGGAAGGTGCCTGCCAGAAAGCTGTGGATAAAAAGGAAATTAATGTTTAAAACCCAATTTAAAAATAATGGTTAGAAAATCACCTTATGATGAAGAAAGCTAGCAAAGAGGCTGATACTGATGGAGTCATCCAACCGGGAAAAGGGATTTCTGGTCCAATCTATGTAGCAAAGACGTTAGTTCTCATAGAGATCTACGGGAGCTGTGAAAAAGGGTTAACCACATGAAACATGGTGTAAATTTACCTCTTTTTCAAATCAAGACAAATTGAAAAGATTTCCCTACTAATTTATACAAGGGAGAAGCTTTTGTTGACATGTGTATCAAGGCAATGAAGAGTTACTTCTTCAACTTCAACTCGAGTCCCTACCAGTGGAGAAGAAATACAAAAGAAAGATCTAAAAAGATCTATACACAGATCCTATCCCTGATAATACAAATTATATGAATGCACTAATCACACTACCAGAACTAAAAGATGGTATACAGTCTCTAAGCAATAAGATGACATCAGTCCGAATGGATGCTATGTCAAATGAAATGTTAAAGCATTTACCAAAAAATTCGGTTTTTGAGTTGAATGAAAAAAAAAGATTTTTTTTTTAGAAGTAGGCTACTGGGCAAACCCCCCCTAATCTGAGCACATTACCCCTCTCTTGCAATGTCTCCATTGGCTGCCCTACCACAGGAGAGTAAACTACAAGATCAATACTCTCTGTTACAAATTGTCTCCACAAAACTGCACCCTCCTACCTCTGTGAATGTCTTCACTTGTACACACCTTCTCGCTCCCCCGCTCGTCGGCAGATACCTTGTCCTTAAGAACACCGCGATTCAACCTATCGTTGGCCGCCGCTCTTTCTCGTTTCGGGTCCATCGATTTGGAAGACCTTCCTCTCTCCCTCCGGCAAAAGCCTACTTATGACATTTTTAAAATCCAACTTCAAGACACACTTATTTCAAACCTAAGTTTTTCTCCTTCTGCTTTTCCCTCTCTTACCTGTCCCTGCCTTCAACATCTACCTGCCAAAGTGTATAACGTTTTATAGGTGTGTGTATGCGCGAGCGCGCGCGCGGCGCGCGCGCGCGTGCGTGCGTGCGTGCGTGCGTGCGTGCGTGTGTGTGTGTGAGTGTGTGTGTGTGTGTGCGCGCGCGCGTGCGTGCGTGTGAGTGTACATTCGAATTTGTTAAAACTATAAATTGTTTGTTGATTGCTTGTGTGTTTTTGTAGTCGAATGCAAGGGCTTTGATTTGTTTTTACAAGATATAGCGCTATACAAATTCCATTTATTATTATTATTATTATTATTATTATTATTATTATTATTATTATTATTATTATTATTATTTATTATTATTATTAATAATAATAATATGGAAACAGTCAATTATTGTCCCTATATTAAAACAAAGGGAAAATCCAAAGAAGACATCAAAACCTATAGACCCATTGCACTGACTTCACACACTGGAAAGCTTATGGAAAAGATCATTTTTAACATACTAGAACATTACTGGATAAAAATAAAATGAAACCAGTTAATCAGGCAGGTTTTTGAAAGGCCGATCTGTAGTTGATCATCTAGATAAAGTTAAACTACACATATTAAACATCAATTTGCGCACTGGAAGAATGTTCTTGCTACTTCTTTTTTTTTTAAAATATTAATTATAAATGAAGCCTAGAATCAGGTCTGGCATACTAGATTGCTATACAAACTTATATAATATTGATCTATCTGGTCACTTCTACTCGTTCTTTGCAAATTTTCTCAGTTGTAGAAATAAAAAGTAAAAAGAGAAAAAATATGATACACGTATTCTACCCAGAGATTTCCTACTATGGGTATACCTCAAGGCTCTATCATTGCTCCTTATCTCTTTAATATTTTACTTTATGATCTTCCTAATCAGTGACCGATAACGTTGTTCTTGTTCAATATGCAGATGATCTTTGCATGTAGATGACAACAACGATGGAGAAGATAACACCAAAAAGACAACTTAAAAAAAATACATTAGAAAAATATATTAACGTGAACTAAACAAGCTTAACGCTTATATGGTTGAAAATGGAATAGTGTTGTCACCGACTAAAACTTACCATTGTACTCTGTAATAATGGAGTTGATCCATAATCCCTTCCTATATTCAAAATTAATGATGTGTGCGTTGAATACAAATGTTTCGTAATTTTTTTAGGAGTATATCTTACATCAAAACTAACATGGAATCGTCATACTGAATATTTGTTAGATAAGGTAAGGAAAATGTGAATTTCATAAAAGTTTTAAGCAAGCAGCGATGGGCACAACATATAGCAGTTCTAAACCTAAACACCTATTGTTAGGGCTCTCGCTCTATACTGACGTTATGGGCAAGAAGTGTACTTTAGTGCTCCAAAATATTTACTAAAGAAACTTAAATGCTTAGATTGTAAAGCTTTCCGTCCTGCCTTGAATAATGGGTATACCATCTTACGCTTCATCTTTAGGTACATATATAAACTGAAATGGGAATTTTACCTCTAGATGAATACCGTGAACTAACAGTGGCAAAGTTTGTCATAAGGAGCTCTGCTGTGGAAAATGATATTCAAAATGAGATCAATCTAAGATCCGACAATCACTTTTCGAACAGAGCTAAGACCATTTCTTCTCTTATTTCTTTCCGTACTTTCACTTCCGCTATTTTTGACAAATCTGAAATTAATCCAAAAGAGATTAAACAGTTTATGCCTCATTTGTGGACGGGATAGCTCAGTGGTCAGAGCCTCGCTCCCCCCAGCAATGTTAACCAGCGTCGAGCGTGGTTACCAAATGGATGCGTGACCGCTTGCACGCCTTGGCTTCAGTACAGTCCTGCAGTTCACCCAGCTGTAAATGGGTACCTGCCCTCAGGGTCAGGGAAGATGAAGCTGCAAGGGAGAGATGGGCGCCGCCCTCAACATGCTGGCCCCTAGAGAAGCTGAGGCCTCTGACACCTTGCTCCCTTACGACCACACAGGTAATGAGACACCTTTACCTTTTTACTTATGCCTCATTTATCTCTCTATCCGTCATGGGAACTTCAAAGAGCTAATTTTGACATTGATCACTCTAGCTTTAAAAAGGAGAAAGGAAGTAATATTATTAGCACCTTTGTGAAAGATCATATAATCACTAATTATCCTTCACATCTTTAAAATCTATACTGATGGGTCCCTTCTCAAGAGCAATGAGGGAGGAGTATCCTTTATTATTCCGTCTTTAAAGGATGAAAAAATATACCACATTGGGAGGAATCCCCCTATCTTCACGGCACAGTTGACTGCTATTTTTAATGGTTTGAAATTATTAACTTGATTTTCCTAGGACCATACATCGGGTTCTTTTTTTTGTGATCAGTGATGATTCAAAGTCAGCTTTCCATTCTCAAAAGAATTCAGGGCCGTTATTACACATGGTCTTATTAATGAAATTAATCATTATGTTCACTTTCTAATGTTACGAGGTACTGACATCACTTTTTGTTGGGTGCCATCGCATCACAATATATATTATAATGAAAAAGTTGACAAAGCTGCGACAGCAAAAATATTGACATTGTGCCTGTATTATGGATACCTATTTCTATACATGAAGGTTACAGCATGATTGAAAGTGCCTGCTGGAAACACCAAGGAAAAAAACCAGGTAGACGCTGGATGTTGTCCATATAGTTCTTCTACTTGTCTAAGCTTACTCATGTTCTTTCTTCTCATTTTGGAGTAGATTAATTCTCAAGCGTGGTCAACTATTTGTATCATTAATAGACTTAAGTTAAAGGCATTCGGACAAAATTTGTGAGAAACATAAACTGTGTATGCAATGGAACAATATCTAACATTCATATAGGCCTATCCATTTTAATTTTCAGTGTCGGATTTTAAAAAAACAATTTGAATATCTGCCTGCCATTCATACCAACTCTTTGAAAAAAGGTTCTAAGGAAATGTAGAAATTGGGTTTGCATTGATGGGGTGCCACATTGCTAATTATCTGTAGAGTAGTCAGTGCTTAGGCTACTCCATTATCCTCGAAGTAAAAGAATAGAAAACACAGCCACACACACACACATATATACATACGCGCGCGCGTGCGCGCACGCAGACATAACTCCAAATAATAGAATAGAACACACATACACGCACACACTCGCGCGCGCGCGCAAGAACACATACGCTAATGCACGCACACATATTCAATTACACGCACACTTACGCACGCACACTTATGCTATTGCACACGCACGCACGCGTACGCAACCATAATATACGTACGCACACACACACACACACACATACACACACACCCCACACGCGCGCGCGCGCGCGCACGCACACATACGCTCATGCACCCACACGCACACAGAGAAGAAAGGACAAGTAGACATGCATTGATTAACAAGAGGAGGATGGAGTGAAGTCCGAAATGTGGGGATTTTGTACAGTTAGACATTTAATTACACACAAACACACACACACACCACACACACACACACACACACACACACACACACACAGAGGCCGATTGAGATCACACTAGTCTACTAAAAAGACAAACTGAGAATCAGAACGCCGTTTGAGAACCAGCATGCGATGCGCCAAGACCACTGATTGGTCAGCCTAATTTTGGCAACATCCGGAACGCTGTTGTCGCCATCTTGAAAAAAAAAAGCCGTAATTATCAATTTTGATGCTAATGAGTGATCAGTGGCATTAATCCATCGATTTTTAGTGTGGATAAATTGTGGGGTTACATTCTATGGCAAATCGTGGCATACAAGGAGAGGATACCTGCAAGGTGAGTTTGTAAAGTTTCTGTAAAGTGTTCTGCTTGACTTGGTTTCAACGCGCTGGGTCCACGATACACGTGGTTTCAGATCTACGTAGTGGTAGCTGCTAAATTCTTATTCTTCCCTCTCTACTCCTTCCAACGATCAGACAACTACTGTTTTCTGTCATACGAGCCCAAATACATTGTGCTTGAAGGGGGGATTTTTACGATCTCCAGGGTCATCTTCGAGTGCAGACCTCTGAGACCTGCCAGTGCTATGCACCATCAAGAGATCAAAGAGAGATCGATTTAAGATCCCATAAATCTTGTCAGCATTCAGTGGGTTAAAGAAACATGAACATTCTTATTCTTTTTATACTTTTTTGAAGATCAGACAGCAACTACTGTTTTCTGTCACATGAGGGAAAATTAAGCATTGTGCTTGGGGGGGGGGGGGGGGGGGGGGGGGGGGGGGGGGTTATCATCTCCAGGGTCATGTAGAGTGCAGAAAAAAATAAACAAAAAAAAACACACCCCCCCCCCCCCCCAAAAACAACAACAACCAAACCCCAGACAAATCAAGTATACATATCATGTACATTGTTGTCATGTTTAGACATCATCCCAGAAGATAGAATATGGCTGCCTGAATGGTCACATACTCAAGAATCTCACTATTGGTGTCCCATGCAGCTCTAACCAATGAATACATGCACATGCATGCATAACAAATGCCTGATTTATTTTCCCAGTGTTATGTTGATGAATTTGTCTGCCTTTCAGCTTTTAGTGCCAATAGTTTATATTTGAATGGAAGAACCTGGTGTCTTATTCAAGTTATTGTAGGTAATTTTGTGTAGTGTTGTTTTTGAATTGAAGAGCCTCATGTCTTATTCGTGATTATTGTTTTTAGTTGAATTTGTTTCTGTTAATCAGTTTTAGTGAATAGAAATGGTCTTAACATAGGCCTTCCAGCTACTGAGTAAGTTGGGCCATAAACATTTTGCTCTGTCTGTTTCTTTGTTTTTCAAATGATTTAACTTGACCTGAGGAAAGCAGTTGCTCTTACAGAATCTGCTTGAATGAAATAGCAGATTGTTTAGCAAAGCAAGGCATGATGGCAAATGATTTGAGAATTGACAGTCAATGAGTCATTATTTCAGTATTGAAAAAATCATACACATGGAAACTTTTCAAGGCAAACATGAAATATTGCATTACTTGTTTATCCAAATTTTCCTAGACAATAAGACAATTCAAGTCTCAATTATGTTTAAATACCGGAAGACTTAGTTACTATAAAAAATGTGACATGCGCTTGCTGAGTTGAACTTTTCATGGTAATGTAAAAACTTAATTTATTCTGGTTAATACTAATAACATCTGTATTAGAAAATTATAAACATGTGGATAACTGAATTACTTCAATTAGTGGATATGTTTAGAACTTTGTCTTGTTATGTTTTTTGGTGGTGGTTTTTGTTTTGTTCAGTTTTTTGCTGGGGGGAGGGGGGTTAGAAATTTATTTTGGGGGGTAGGGGGTATTTTTGTTTATTTCTGTTGAGTTTTTCCCATTTGGAATGTTTAATTTATAGTCTGATATCATCAAGCATAACAGACTTTAACTAAACAACAACACAGGAAATAGTATTAATAGTTAACACACAAGAATGTATAATTTACTAGTACTATGACATGAGCATGCATACAGTTTATTGAACTTTTTTTTTTATTCGCCCTACTCTTCTATCTCATCTGACATCTGTCCCTTTGGAATTTTAATCTTTCCAGATCCATGAATGAATTAATACCAAAACATCATTTTCCAATTCATAGAATTTTTTTTTTTTTTAACTTTGATTTACATAAATATTAAAATTTACTCAAAGTTAATCATGACTTGTCTCCAGCACAAGAGAAGGATCAGCAGTCACAAGGTTCAGCATCCCGGCACATTCTGGGTCTGGCGGGTCAGCGGCAGGGAGTGAACATTCTGGGTCCCTCCCGAATCCCCGTAAGCCCACAGTCCATCTGGATCTCCAGGTGAGAGAGAGGTTGTATGGGGTGCACTGCAGTGGGGGGGGGGGGGGGGGGGTAAGGATGGTTTGGATGTTGTTTGGGGCAAGAGGGATTTATCCATCCCCACACCCCCCAAAGAAAAGAAGAAAAGAAAAAAATGTATTTGATTGCTTTTGTTGAAGTAGATAATTATAAGATGTTTGTTGTGCTGGTTCAAATCGAACACTGGCCAAGATGAAATGTGGAAGGACTGTTATGTTAACCTTTTCCTGTAGGTAACCTCTATAGCCTGGATAACCAACCATCTACTAACCCTTCCATCCCAATCACCCACTACTGGGTTACGTTAGTTTACAAATGTGCACAGTGCACATGTACTGGGAAAGAGGGGTTCTCTTTCTTAATGTTAGGATAGGTTAAGACATGCACCTTCCTCACAGGTAAACCGTGAGGTTGTAGGTTCGATTCCAGCCTTGCCCTTTCTTCCCAGTTTGACGGGAAAAACAATGTCAAGAGACCTTTGGATGGGTTTTTAAAGTGAGGCCCCATGCACAAAAGCACACAGAACATCTTGTGCACTTGTTAAAAATCTGTTCTGCCTTCCGGAAGAGTAGATCATTTTATGCTGGTGATAATGGATGTTGCGGTGCAAAAATGTCAAAATTCAGTAAATAGTATCTCTTGACATTACTTTTGAAAAAATAAGGAGAATGTGTTATCGATCGTCAAATACTCAGAAAAGTCCAGCAAAACGATTGACATCGTTGTGACTGTCATGGGGGTAAACACTCATTTAATGCAAAGTGGTGGTGTTCTGTGACAAAAATGCAACGATCGCTTGATTTCGTGTGATGCAAAGTACTGTGCAATATTGAAATGACTTATTTTGATAAGAGTTATTTCGAAGCCTTGTTGCGTCAAAATAAAGTAAAACAATGTATGACGTCGAAATTGCTGAGTAGCGAAGAAGTGCATTGAATTGCATCAGGCAAAACTTGGCACCACTTGTTCAAATCCCATGAGTCATACTCATAGGGATTTTTCAGACTCCGGCTGGCTCCTACCCAGAGTGAGTGTGCTGTGGGCTTATTGGGAAGACTGACCACACTGTTCGAGCTTCATCCACTTTACGGATGCGAATTTGAGTGTTGCTCTAATTACCTGACCAACACTGCAGGTACCTGTATCCATCGGGTCTGGTTGTTGCTGGGATATATTATGATAGTAAGCGTAGAGTACAACCCTGTCAAGTAGTCTCAAAGCAGATGCACTTCCACAGCAGCATCATTACATCATTCTCATTACCATTGATCATCATGCAATAAAAAAAATTGCCTCTGATTTGATGGCCCCAGTTGCTCTGGTCTCACAGTGACGTCAGATTTGGGTTCCTCATGAATACACTTTTGTGCCTCAGGTGAGATTGTGTCAAAGCCTTTGGGGTTGGAGGTTCGTGGGGAGAGGTAATTGGACCGACGTTGTGGTGGTCGCCTTGTCAGGTGGGTGATTCACGCAGTCTGGCTCTGCGACTGAGCTTAATATTGTCGTTAGTAGGGGGCTTAGTAGGTGGTGTCCTGTGTATGTTAGCTCAGAACAGGCACCACTGAACACCACCAAAGTCACCCAGCAGCATTGCAGGGCCCATCTGGCTGGTGGCCCCACGCAGCCTAATACTGATGAGTTCCCTGTGGACTCCGGAAAGGGGGGGGGGGAGGAATGAGACCTAATGATTCTGGGTATGGCTGTGGTGGGGAGATTTAAAACAAGCAGTGTGGGAACAGCAAGACAAGGACATCACAGAAGATGAGGCAGCAAAAAACCCAAACAAATAACCCCTAACCAAACAACCCCCCAGTAGGAAAAGTACAAAGATTCCCTATTCTGTATTCCTGAGACTACGCATGTTATACTCTATCACATCGCAGTTGATGACAGGAAAAAAATCTGAAAATCTGATCTCATAAAAATATTTTTAAAAAACCTCCAAAATTCCCCCCCCCCCCTCCCCCCCCTCGAAAAGAAAAAATTAGCACAGCTCAATTCAGTCGGATCAGGATATATTTTTCCAAACTTAAAAAAAAATATTCCACAACCCTTACCTCACCGTCTCTGTCATTGTTTAATTCAACCAAATTCAGCCTCTAAAACTCCTCCTAGCTGTCATGATCATAAAAAAAACTTGCAATAATCTTTGTTTTTCAAATGATTTAACATCTTTTCACTTTTGTGTGTGTTTTGTTATGATGATGATGATGATGATGATGATGATGATGATTCTTTTATATCAAGGACAATGGGATAAGCACTCCTGTGCTTTTTTACATCCATCCCCCCTGTTGTATGCAGTTTTATAAATATCATCTATTCTCATCGGCACACAATAGCCTACTCTTATGAAAAGCGGAACAGGATTTAACGTGTGCGAAAGATATTCTGCGTGTGCTCACACATGGGGCCTCGGTTTATAGTCTCATTCGAAGGACTTTTGGGGAGAGTGGAGTCGGCACTGATGTTTAACTCCAGGAGAAAAATCTTTTTGTGTGTGTGTGTGTGTGTGTGTGTGTGTGTGTGTGTGTGTGTGTGTGTGTGTGGTGTGTGTTAGTGAGAGATATGTTACTCTCCTCTCCCTTAGAAAAATATTTAGCTTGACATGTTTGCCTCTTTGGATTGTTTCTGGTCGGCTAGCAGACTGTGACATGGAAAAGGATTAACTGTGCTGAAATAACTTGAGTGCAGTGCTTCAACAACGCTTAAGGAGGTTAATGGAAAAGTCAATCAGCCAGTAGACTAATGTGTCAGAATAATGATTTTTGTTGTTGTCTGTTTTATAGGATCAGCACAGAGACACTGGGAAGAAAGAGCCCTTGACTGGGTGAGCAACAGAGAGCATGGAGGAATGGTGCATCAGAGGAGAACAGAAACAGAAAGGCAGGGAGAATGACAAGTAAGTTGGTACGAAAGATGTCAGAGTGTCTGGTAGCGCTGAATTAACGGCAGCGGTTCTCTGTGCTGCTGGCGGAATTAACATCTACCAGTGTTGTTTTGAAGCAGGCTGGGGTTAAAAACCCTTGATATTGATATGTAAAACTGAACTAAGTGTGTAAAGCTGTAAATCTCTGGAAAGCTTAGACTACAGGCTTTTAATGAGTGTAATTTTATAGTAGCATGTAGTGTTTATGATGCTGTAAAAAATAAATAAAATTTAAAAAATTGGGTGTGCACTACCAATCACTGTTGTGACATTGGAGCCCAGATTGATTTTTTACATGATTTGCAGTGTTGTTTCAGTTTAAAAATGTCATGATTAGGTAAATACTATCTCTTGAGACTAGTTTTGAAAAAATACAGAGCTTGTGTTGCTTTATCAGTCGTCAAATACTCGGAAAAGTCCAGTGAAATGATCAACACCATCGTGATCTTCATGGTTAGGTAAATACATCTCTTGACATTAGTTTTGAAAAAGTAAGGAGCTTGTATTGCTTTATCGGTCGTCAAATACTTGTAAAAGTCCAGTGAAATGATCAATACCATCGCGATTGTCATGGCGGTGAACACTCACTTCGTGCGAAGTGGTGGCTTTCTATGACGGAACTACGATGATTGCTTGATTTTGTGTGATGCAAAGTACATGGCAGCATATCAGTTTGACTTAACAACAGTTATTTCAAAGCCTTGTTGTGTCAAAATAAAGTAAAACAATGTATGATGTCGAAATTGCCAAGCAGTGAAGAAGTGCATCCTGGCAAAACTAGCACCACTCGATTTGGTTGGATCGCGATCAATTTTTTCGAAGTTTTTCAAAAATATTCCACAACCCTTACCTCATCGTCTCTGTCATTGTTTAATTCAACCAAATCCAGCCCCTAAAACTCCTTTTCATGTTCAATATTGTTAAAAAAATTTTTTTTAAAAAAGGCGAAACATTTCAAGAATTCTGGCGCAAAACGCTTGGCCGCCATTTTTGTTCAAGACGACTGTGACTGGTCTGGAAAAAAAAAAATTAACCTCTAAACCAATGAAAATCTTTGATGCTTGTGTGTTGAACGACCTTTTAACCTTTTTGTGTCCCTACACTATGTCTTATCATTGATTGGGTGACCTTTTAAAGCAAAAGTGAGCCTTCATTTATGACCACCTACATCATACCTGTGAATATTCCGGGATCCGCTGTGTGGCTTTGAAAGGTCATCCTGGAATGTTCCAGGAACTGGGCTACTAGGGTTAAAGGGGTGTGTCTTTATTATTTTAGATTTTTTGTTTTGTTTTACTGAACAGATGGTTCCTTATGGGGGTGCCTGATACCTGTCAATATAAATAGCATCTCCACTGTTCGAAAATTTTGTGGTAGGAATTCTCACTTTCCTATCCTTCTCAGTTTCAGCTTTCTGCCTTTTCTTCCTGCCACTTCCTCATGTCTATTTTTCCCTTTTTGGGTTTGTTTTTTCCAGGTTTTTTTTTTCAAAAAAGACTTAAAGATAACCCCATTCCTCTTGCATAAAAGTTGGATGTGCAAGGCTGATTGTCAGGAAATTATTGGCAGTGTAAATACTTTTAAACTTTTGGGATATTTATGACAGAAGGAGTGGTGCTGTCTGAGCGTTGAAAATTTGAGAAAGAAGACTAAAAGGGGGGGGTTTTTCTTTGCTTAGCACAATTAAATTTTTCAAATACTTTATTTTTCAAAAGCCCAAAAAATTTTCAGGCGGGTACAAGACATACAGGAAAAACATTTAAACTATAAAAATATCAAAAGATTTTTAATTGCACAACAGGGGTTTTCTAAACATCAGACGCCCATCTTAATAAAAAGAGCACACCCCCCCAAACACCCAATACCCCCCCAGCCGGGTTTAAAGTCATGTGGGGAAACAGGAGGGCCATCATTAACACTTTGCACTTTGGTTTTGCACCCATAAACCCCACCCACCCACCCCCCCAAAACCTAACACATCGCCGCCCCCCCCCCCCCCCCAAAACACAAAACTTTGGGAAAAACTTTCCCACATACAGTGGCCGGAAATTTTTTGCCATAAACAAAATTGTTATAACATATTGTTGATAAGACAAATATAAATTTTAAATGGACTTTATTCAATTGGATATTAACCCAAAGTCTTTTTTAAATAAAATTTTTTAAAAAACCAACCAAACCCCCAGCTCACACATGCATGCTCCAAACCCACAACATTGCATGAGCACACCCTCGCATGTGCGTCTTAAATCAAATTTATAGATATTATAGGGATTAAAAAAATTTATCAATAAAATTTTAGTTTGTCCATTAAAATAAGGGGGACACGGTTTAATTGATAAAAGGTGCCTTTTTATCCCTTAAAAAATTTTCCCTTCCCCTTTTCTCCCTGAGTTGATTTCCTTGCTCCCCCCCCCCCCCCCCTTTTCCCTTCCTCCCCACTTTCTCTTCTTCTCTTCTCTCTCTCTCTCCCCAAACCCCCCCCCCTCCCTCTCTCCCTCCCTCCTTTTCCCCCCCCTCCCCCCCTTTTTCTTCTCTCGCTCATCACTCGCTTGCTTTGGGGGTCAGTTCGATTTATTGTCTGCAAATATTAGCAGCAGAATTTAGGTGGGAAAAAAAATTCCGGAAATGCCCATGGGACATTAATTAATCCCCCAACAACAATGTGGGAAATAAAACATTTTTATATTGCAAAAAGGGTTTAAACTTGGGTCCTCTGTAGCACTTTGGATGGGATGATTTTGAATTTTTTGGCAGCTCATGAGGGTCTGTCAGAAAATAATCGGGTCATGTTTCCGCCCAAAAGGAATGAAACCCCCCCATTTCTGCCCCATCCTTTACAAGCACTGGGGTTTTTTTCTGTTGCTTTTTTTCTGTTGGGGATCTCTGGCCCTCCATCCCCCTTGTGCTTCCACTCCCTGCTGTCATGTATACTGGGCCTTTATGTCTCTTTATTTTTTTTTGGTCTTGGATCGTGTTCTTTTCTTCAGCATTTAAAAGGTGGGGGTGATGGGGTTCCAGCTTCCAGTGTTGTCTAGTGGGGCAGTTTTAAGGGACAGTGAAAATTAGAAGCCAGGAGATTCAACTTTTCCTCTTCTCCCGTGACTGAACAGTTTTGGTTTCCCGCAGGGGGCTTGCTTTTAGGATATTCCATATCAACACTTCCTTCATGCTTTTTCATGGGTTTTTGTCAGTCATTTTTTCTATTTTCTTGAAATATCCAAAGGCCCCCAAAAATCCTGTATTCTGTATATCTGAGGGCCTGCCTGGTTCTCAGGGTGCGGGGGACAGGGCTCTCTAGGTGCTTTCTGGGGTGTGATCTTTCAGCTTTTTGTTGTTTTATATATACATGGGACTTAAGTTCCAAATGCATGAGTCAGGTTTTTTTTTTTTATATGTATTTTCTTTTTTTAAAAAACTTTTATTTTAAAAAAAAAGTTCATCTGACAGGAAGTATTAGGAGAGAGTGGAGGTTGGCCACTGATCGTTAACTCCAGAAGAAAATCACCTTTTGAACAATGATTCAAAACCCGGTCAGCAATTAACAAAACGCAATTGGCGATAACGTCTAACCACCAGGCTGTTGTCTGTCAGCGGCGTCGCGTGAGTGTTACCCCAGTGTTTCAGGACTGTAGAGTATTTAAATGCAGGAGAGGAAGTTGAAAGGTGGATGTTTTGTGTTGTGATGCACTGTACCTGTAGTGCTCATCATATATTTTGATTGATATGTGGCTGTGCATGTTGTGGATGTTCCACAGCTGTTCACCTTTTCATTATTTTGGGGACTTTTTACCATGTGTTTGGCTGTTTTTGTTTTATTCTATTGCTGCTGCTTAATCTTTTTTTTTTTTGCATTCCTCTGCTAGGAACTCTTTGGTTGTATATATATGTGTGACCTTTTTTCTACCCACCACTTAATGTAGCTCAGATTCTGATTTCGGGGATGGTGTCTTAACATGACACCTGTTTGTTTATTTTATTTATATTTTTATTTTATTAATTATTCTTTTATACTAGCGGATAATGATAAGCCTCTCATGCAGGGCTATTTTTTACATTCGCAATCCTCATATGTGACTGGTCCATGTTTTTTTAAATCTGTTCCCACCGGCACACATTGGCCTAGCTCTTCACAAAAAGCGGGAACAGGAGAGTTGTTAACACTTGTGGTGTGCAGCGAAGATATTTTGCTACGTCCGCACATAGGGCCTCAGTTTATTACTAGTCTCATCAGAAGGACTTTTTGGAGAGTGGGACGTCAGCACTGGATGTTAACCTCCAGGGGAAAAAAGAGAAAACCCCTCGCACGGGAGAGGGATTCAAGCTCAGGTCCTCAGATTGCGAGTGCAATGTACTGACGGGGCGCACTGAGTCTTTGCTCTGTCACGTATGGTGTGACGAGGCATTGTTGTGTTATAAAAAAGAGATTTTATCCACATTCCTACTGGCATGAAAGGGCCTGACTGTTCTGAAAGACGGAAACAGGGTTTATACATGTGTGTGCAGCTGAGAATGCGCCATGAGCTCGAGTGAGATAAACATGAGCGCTTGGTTTAATTAAAATCTCATTCTGAAGAACTTTCGTTATGAGTGTTGTTCAGTCTATCATGGCTGGATGAGCTGCTAAATCTCTCCTGGTCTGGGTTGATCTGTCTTTCTAGTAGATACGCGCTGTTTGTGGTCCTATGTCTGTCAATCTTGCGCTATGGATGCAAGGGTCTTAGACACATGTCTATGTTAGAAGTCTTGAAGTTTAGTAAAATATCTCCTCTGAGATTCAAGTGACTTTCTGCGTCGCGAGAAGCAGACAAGCGGATGTGGCTCCTCTGCTGTGAAGATGATCTTACATCTTCCTTCTGCCTCGTTTGTTATGATTCGCAGTCTCAGCTTCAAAAGAGCTCTGGAACTAAGTAATCTCTTCCCTTCTTCGGAAATGAGATGACATGATACGCTCATAGTCAGTAACAGGGATGTTCTGGAGTGTGTGTGGGTGTGTGTGTGTGTGTGTGTGTGTGTGTGTGTGGTGTGTCGTGATGTGATTGTGATGAGTGTGTGACGAGTGTGGCTACGAGTGGCGTGTACAATGATTGTTTTCTGACTTTTTGGAATGAATAAGTAAAAAAAAGAAGAGAGAAGAGGAGCGGAGGGTTCTCTTGTGTAGAATTGGGTCGGGCGTGAAGAAGAGTTGGGATGCGTAGGTAGGCGCGAGAAAAAAGTCTTTAAAAAAAGTTTGAAAAGCAGTATAGCTATCTTTCCCATTTTATTACATGCTCCCTGGACAGGGGAGAAGCGCAGTGTGAAGGCATTTGGTTTCGAGAGGGATAAGGTCTTAGCAAGGGGGTTTTTGTTTTTGTTCTAAGAACAGCTCAGGCAGGCTACCTGTATTAAAAAAATCACTTTTTGTCGCGGGTGGTAGTAGTTTTCATGAGGATCTACTCAGTATATACTGTGGAAACAGAGTTTTAACAAAGTGAATTTCAGTAGTAAGTTTTTGATTAGAAACCAAATTATTCAGCAAGGGTTTTAGATTGCTTCTCTGGTAAAAGGAGACGGTAAATGATGTCTGACAGAGAAGAAAGTGTGGGAAAACTAAACACAGATTTCTGTATGGAGGGGCAGCATGGGAGTGGCAGATATTGAAAATTGATTGTTCAGGTTGTGATGATGTCTGAAAGACATTTGTGAGGGTTCCGTGGAGAGTGATATATATAATCTGAATTGCGTAATTTGTGAAGGTGTGAATGTAAAGATCTGTGTTGAAATTTCAACGTGAGGGTATCTTCAAAAATTTCAACCTGAATAATAATACTATTTATGGTTATTGGAATTGCATCGTGGGTTTACGATAAGATGAATTGTCAAGTTTATTATGCGATTGAGTTGTTTAATTAATTTAGCAGTTCATCCAGGACTGTGAGATTTTTATGGTACAGGTCTCCATGTTTTCAAACAGTATACTATATATCCATTGGATTAGTCAAGGACGACTGAGTCAAGAGCTTTGTGTGTATTGTCAGCATTGGTAGGGTCTAGAGTAGAAACAGGACAGTGAATGGGAGATGGATCAATAAGTAATTGGTCATATTAAGCACTTAATAGTGCTTCGTCCTTTGGTCTTTGTTTACAGGACTTTAAGCTCTTCACAGTATGTGTGGAATGTGAACATTATAGGACAACGAATAGTATTCGAATGGGCAGGCATGCAACGCTACATGTTGGCATGCATGCACATGCAGTTGTGGGGAGCAACATGGATGCGCATGCACGTACGCATTGCAGGTAGACATGCGCAGGCACGGCAGAGCGGCTGGGTGCACAACACACACACACTCACACTCTGTCTCACTCTGACACACGCACGTGAGCACGCAGATCGCGCAGCACACATACACGACACACCAGGAGGCACGTACACATAGACACACCAGCGCACACACACACACAGCACACGCACACACACTCACACAGCACACACACACAACACACACAAGTATTTAACCTTTGACCTCTGTTTTGGGGAAATGGGAGTGATGAAGTCTGGCTCAGGCAAAAGCTGTAGTTATTGATGTCAGGCTATGTGCAAGGCCTACTGTGAGAAATAGTTGTTTGTTGTGAAACTGTTGTGTTGAGATGCTGGGTTCAGCCATGGAACTAAAGCGGTGGGCTTAAACATAACTTAACTGTGCAGTTCTTCCTCTTGAACGGAGAAAAAACTCCTCTGAGTTGGTGTGTATGCTGCCCTGTATGGTCGACGGGGTGAGGTAGGGGGGGGTGGTGTTGTGTGGAAAAGAGTCATACTGCAAACGTCTAGTCTAGTGTACGTCCGCAAGGTGCTCACAGTGATTCGCAGAGGTGGGCATGAGTGAGTCAAGAGTGCATTGTTCTGGGTGACCCCCAGGGTGGTGTTAGTGTGGAGAGTGCACAGCAACAACCAACTGGACGATATGTATATGAGAGTGTAAAAAATTAAGGGCAAGGTGATCAAACGCGCGCGCAAATCCGGGAGAGAAAGGAAGGGAAGGGGGGGCGGTGGGGGGGGGGGGGGGGGCGAATATCACCTTAATTAAGCGCCGCTACACTGTCGCGCTGTTGACGAGTGCATGCTCGTCATAGAGAACCGCCGCGAGCGCCAATGCGGTGTGTTGACGAGCGCCAGTCTCGTCGATGAAGGCACGAGCGTCTCTCTCTGTTTCGCTCCGCACTGCGTGAAAATCGCTGTTGGCTTATTGGGATGAGTGTTGTTTAGCCTCCCTTGGATGTATCTTCAACCGCGAGTGAGTCATCCATTTGGTGTCAGTTACTTGCCATGAGTGTGTGGAGGGTGGGAATGGACTCGTGGGAGGGAGGGGTCAATCGGCAAGGGTAAACTAAGGGGTGGTTAAGCGCGAGAGTTCAAAGAGAGATTTTTTGGCGTTGTTCGAAGAGCAATGCTTGTCCTCAACCTGACCTACACAGTGTTGGCGCGAGAAGTTAGTTGATGGAAATGAAATTTATAAGAGATCGCAAGATAGTGGAGATTATGGGGTTTTTTTGTTTGGTTATTCAGTGGTTGCAGAGAGCAGCGAACTGGTGGCTCTCGTAGATGATGCAAACGACTCGGGTTTGATCCGAGAGAGAAAGAGCTTGGCTGCGTTACTCGCGAGTGGTCTGAGATGGAACATGAGATCTATCGTTCGAGATGCGAGTTTGGGTATATTTGAGGGCTGTAATATACGTTTTTTTTTAGTGTAACCATAGGTTTGTATTGCTTTTTGTGGGACAAAGGATTGTCTGTTTATTCATAGAACGAACGACTAATATGTGTGTATCATATGGTTGCAGGACTTAGGTCAGGGCATTGGTCAGTGATGCGAGGCGACGCCAGTAACAGAGTGGCGATGTGTTTGATGTCTACTTTGAGAGAGTGGGTTAGGGCGACGCAGGTGTGTGCACGTAGAGTCACCTAGGATTGACTCGTTAGCTCGTGTCAGTTAATCAGTGTGTGTGTCTGTTGTGTTTTGTTGGATGAGCTATTGTTACGCTTGTCTGACATATGCCCTTGGGCTGGCCCTGCTCGTTGTGTGATTGTTGTGGAGAGAGAACAGGTGTGTGTGATGTGTGTGTGTGGTGTGTGTGCGCGCGACTGTGACGTGCGGCTGTGCCTGCGGGCAGCGCACCACGAAACATGGTCGAGTGTCGTTGATTAGTATATTTGTTTGGGAGGAAGAATTATCACTCACAAAGATGTACATAATCTTCATGTCAAGTTGGTCCGAGTTTCATTCTGAGTAGTGTATACATTTATGTAGCCTATGCTTAGGAATGTTCCTGAATTGTAATAGGCAGATGTGAAGAAGTCAGATATGCGTGAGATTTTTGTCTGTTTTTGAAATTGTCTTCAGCATAGGCGGGACTGGCGAGAGAAATAGGTCAGCAGCGAAAAGGTGAGATGACCATTAAGTACAAGTGCTCGCATGTAGAGGGGTTGGTGATCGGTTGGAGAGAGTCAGAAATCGAAAAAACGCTATTCATAGCCTTCCCAAGTTTGCTGTAGAGAATGTTCCCATCGTGTTAGCAGAGCACACTGTTCCTCCCGTAGCTGGAAGCAATAGCAAGAAGAAATTTGAGAAGCGAGGTGTGACCTTGTGTGCTCAGAAGTGGGTCGTTTTGTAGGAGAAAAACATATGGGATATGGACATTCCATATGAAATGAAATGGGTGTTGTCTCTCGGTTGTTACCGATATCACTGTGACTGTGTGTAGTAGCAAAGAACATGAATCCGTGTGTACAATGAATACTGGTGTAGGATCTACCAGTTGACAATTACTTGTGATGTGAAACTGAAAGTAATGTATTGAAATGAAGATTGTCACGCGCTAGCAATGATGTATGGCAGATCAGTAGCGTTTTGTCTGTTTGACCATGTACATGGAGTTTGAACTGTGTGTTTGTGAGAAAGAGACGAAAAAGTTTTTTTTTTATATTACTTTCAAAAGAGTATACAACCCATTTGGATAAAAATCAGTTTAAAGTGGTGTGTATGATGTGTCTGAGCCTAAGAGATGAGACGTGGCGTGGGGAGAGAGATGTCCAGAACACAGTCAAATCCAGTTGCGTGGGAGAAGAGATGGCGGTGTGTGAAGTAGTTTAAACAGAAGAATGACTCTAGTGTAAAGCCCTTGTTTATAAATTACGTGCCAAAAATATACGAATGAAATATAATTTACTGGAGAATTATTCGGTGTTCATTGAAGTTTTCACGTGACGTAGCCGCAAAAGAGGTGCAATCTCAATAAGTCAGTGTCGCGCTTAGTTTTCGTGATTGAACTGTAATATATGGATCTATATACCTGTTTGTAATTTGAATTGCATAATTTTTTCATTTTGGTGCAGATGGAATGAAAGGCATATAGAATTATTTTTAAAAATTTGAAGCGCGCTAGTGGGTGATTGTTTTCTACAATATTCCTTTTTGAAACCGCAATTGTGTGGAACCAGTATGAACTGACTAGTATCACCATAATTTATTTAGGTTTCAACACACACACACGCACAGCGAGTCACACAGCGAGGACACGCAGAGGCAGCGCTCCAGCGCGTGCAGGGCACACACACAATGCATGCACGGCGATGCATACAGCACGCATTGTACATGTATACTACGGCAGATGTGGCGAGACGCAGAGCATGCAGGTGCACACCCATACACACATCATGTCAGAATTTCGGCGAGTTGAAGTGAACAGATGTAAGAGTTGAACACACCACAAACACACACACACACACACACACAACACACACACACTCACACTCACACACACACACACACACAGGGGCACTCAAAGGGGGGCTGGGGTGAGGAGAGAGTTTCTTACGAGTTGAGGAGTGAGATGGTCGCTTGTTGCATAAACTTGTTTATATGATTTTTATATTCCATTGCAACTTGTTATACTGATATTTATTGCAATGTATGCATCACACGCAAATAAGATTTTCAATTTGAAAAGTCTTATGTAGAGGACACTTATGAAAAACCCTAAAATAATGTAGTCAGATGTTTTGTTTATAGGCTGAAGAAAAAAAAAAAAAAAAAATAAAAAGGGGGGGGGGGGAGGAGGGGGAGGGAGGTGTGGCATTGGTTGTTTTGGTTTGCCGGGGGTGGTGTTGTAGATAGGTGTGGTGTGTTTGTTATGGTTTGAGTGGTGTTGTTTTGTTCGGCGTATCGGCCTGTGATGATTATGATGGTGGACAGGCCGAGGGAACCTGTGTTAGGGGTGGGGGGGGGGGGGGGGGGGGTTTGGGTTTGGGTTTTTTGGTTGTATGTGTTGTCTGTTGATTGGTAGATGGTTGAAGGCGTGGCCTGGGTGTGGGATTGAGACGTAGTATGTGCATGTGTCTCGGTGGGATGGTCTTGTCTTCGCGCCCTTCTGATTAGTTTGGGGATGGGGGATGTCTAATTACCTGTCGTTGAGGGCATGGTGTTACGCTGGGGAGTTTTCCGTATTGTGCGTTTGGAGTTTTGGCGCGTCGTGGCGTGTGGTAAGGATCGTGGGGGTGGGGGAAGGGTGGGTGGTAGAGTTTGATTAGTTTGACAGATGGTGGTGCTACGTTTTATTCGGGGCGGGTGAGTGGGGTGGTGGATATGTGGTAAGAATTATTAGGTGCGGGGATAAGTATGCTGCGGGGTATGGGCTTTGAGGAAAGGAGGTAGGACCGGGGGGATTCCTGGGGTGATAATAGATTGGTTTGGTGGGTGTAGATCGGCTCCCGGTGGTGGGCGGGGTGACTTGAATGGTGTTTAGTTTGGGTGAGAATTCGGTTTCCGCCGTTTCGAAAGGATTACTGAGTGTTGGGTTAGTCGGGAGGTGGAGGGTGTAGAGGGGCATGTGAGGGAGGTGTGGGGTTGGTCTGGTTAGAATGTTGAGTCTCGTTGGAAGTGGTGTGTGCCGGATTTTAGTCGCAGTGTCGGATGGGTTGTTTTGGTGACTGCGGGTGTAGTGTGCAGAGTAGTCGTGGTCGGGGGGAGGTTGGTGTGGCCGGGGCATCGTGGTGCTTGGTGTGCATTCGGGTGGTTTGTTGAGAGATGGGGGGTGGGTCTGGTTGTAGGGATCGGTAGGGGTTGTGGGTTTCGTGGGGATGAAGTCAGGTGAACGCTGGCGTTATTGTATTGTACGGTGTGGTTCGGACTGGCTTGTGGAGTGGGGTGGGGTGGAAGAGGTTCGGGGATGGTTGTGGATCGAGGGGATGGATAGATTGGGGGGAAGAGTCGATGGGGTTGATGATGCGGGTGAAGGTCCGGGGGTTGGGGGGGTGGTAGATGTGGGGAAGGGTGGATGGGTTGGTTGCGAGGTGGGATGGGGGATGGGTGTGCGGGGGGCGGGGGGAATGGGGTGTGGGTTTTAGAGGTGGGCTCGGGGGGGGATGGGTTCGGGAGGGTATGAGTTTTTTTGGGGGGGGGGGGAAAACCCCTTTCTTTAGCATTTTCTGGGTTTTTTTTTTTTTTGGGGTTTCTTTAAATTTTTTTTTTAGGTAATTTTGGGGGGGTCATTTTTTTGGGGGGTGTTTGGGGGAAAAGAAATTTTGGGGAAAATTTTTGGGTATTTAAAAAGGGGGTTTTTGGGGGGTTTTTGGGTTTTTTTTTTTGTTGGGAATTTTTCGGGGGGGGTTTTACAAAAAATTTTATTTTAAATTGGTTTTCGGCAAAGGTTATTTGGGGTTTAAATGGATTGGGGGGGGTTTTGGGGGGTGGGGTGTTTTTAAAATTAAAATTTGGGGGGTTTTAAAATTTTTTTGGGGGGTTTTGTTTTGGATTGAAAGCGTTTTTTTTGGGGGGGCCCACTTTTTAAAAAAAAAATTTTTGTAAATTTGGGGGTTTTTTTGGGTTCTTTGGGGGGGGAAAGTTTTTTTTTTCCCCCCCCCCCGGGGGGGGGGGTTTTTTGCCCCCTTTTAAAAAAATTTTTTTTTCCCCCCCCCCCCCCTTTTTTTAAAAAATTTTTCCCCCCTGAGGGGGGCCCCGCGGGAATTTTGGGGGGGGGGGGGGGTTTTTGGGATTGGGGGCTTTTTTGGGGGGGGGAAAAAAAATTTTTTCTTTTGGGTTTTTGGGGGTTGATTTAAAAAAAAAAAAACCCCCCCTAAAAAAAAAAGGGTTTTTTGGGGGGGGGGTAAAAATTTTTATTTTGGGGGGAAAAAATTTTTTGTTTAAACCCTTTGGGTTTTTTTGAAAGGGTTTGGGGGGGAATTTTTTTTTTTTAAAAAAGGGGGGAAAGGGGATTAAAAAAATTTTTGTTTTTTTCCCTTTTTTTTGGTTTAAATAGGGGGGGGGAGGGGGGGCTTTTTAGAAAGGGGTTAGGGGGGTTTTTGGGGGGGGAAAAAAAATTTTGATTTTTGGGGGTTTTTGGGGGAAATCTGGGGGTGGGGAGAGTACTTTTTTTTGGGGGAAGTTTTAAAAATTGGGTTTTTTCCCCGGGGGAAAGTCCCATTTTTTAAAAAATTTGAAACATTTCCCGGGGGGTTTCCCCGTGGAAAATTTATGGGGGCAAAAATAATTTAAAATTTTAAAGGGGGGGTTTTGAATTTTCCTGTTTAAAAAAAAAATTTTTTAATTTTGTTTTTTTCATGTTTTAAAAAAAAAAGGGGTTACGGGGGGTTTTTTTGGGGTTTTTAAAAAAAAAGGCATTTTTTTTTTTAAATTTTTTTTTCCCCTTT